>VZRL01001029.1:368401-412898 GCA_013397895.1 Origma solitaria
GGCGTGCGGGGCCGGCGGCGGAGGGGTCTCTCCCCCTGAGGGGGGTCGGGCTGCCCCGGTGCCTGTGGCTCCAGCCCGGTCACCCCGGGCCGGGGGCGGCCTGAGGGTCTGGGCCGGTGCCGCCTCCGTTCCTCTCGGAGCGGCCGGAGCCCCGCGTGTGGCAGGAGCGGTTCGAAGGCAGCGCCGTGCGGGGCAGCCTCCGCTCCGATCCGCTCCGCCCAGGGGCTCGGGGCAGCGGCGGCGCCCGCGCTGCTCGGCGCTGTGGAACACGCGGAGCACCCGAGGGGAAACCAGAGGGAGGGTGAGACATCAGTCATTTCCTTGTCTTGTGGCTGCAGCCCTCCGACTTTGAGCTGCGGGCTGTCAGTTTAGGTCGGAGCGATTCTCCCAAGAAGTCTTGTAACAACAAAAATTAACTGCTTTGCGCTGCATTGCTAGCTTCAACCCAAAGACCTTCAAAACCTTTCCAAAACCTCGATTAAACTATTTCCCCCCAAACCCCTTCTCGCCCCTCCAATTTTCAGGCAAAGAAGAAGATTTTGCCTTTCTCTATGCCAGTGTTTTTCAGCTTCGTGAACTGTGGGAACATTTTGAACTCTTTAGAAGGGATCAGTGAAAGCAACTAGGAAAAGCCAGCCAGGAAAGTAAGTAGGCTTAAATTTGCTATGCTCGTGCCCATGCTGCTATTGCAAAACTTTAATTGTCTGAACACTGAAATATGGTTGAAAGCTGTTTTCGGGATGCTTTGAAATTTCAGAGGACCCAAGTGGCTGTTGCATCAGGCATTTAGGGATAGTCCAGTAATAAGGAAAAGATAAAACATTAGATTGCTGCCATTATTTATGCTGATGAATCAGCAGAATATACATTCATAATTCTTCATATCTATCACAGTAATGCAGTTGTACAGCATTGGTTTCGATGTGGATGACTGATTAGAAGGGTTTGGGCACTGGAATATTTCGGCTGAAGTTTTCACAAAGGAAGACTAAAATCTGCAAACAGACTTTTAAAATGTCTTTTACTAAATGTGCAGTAACAGGTATTTTGGGTTAACAGGTGTCTTGATTTATATTACAGAATTTTCATAAGTAGAATGCTACTTTACTGCCACTGTGGAAATAGAAAAGCTGAGGTAATTAACTGTACTGTTTCAGAAGCAAGCACGTGCAGGTGGCTTGCACTGAATTAACTCTGTGGGGATCACCTCTCGCCTTCCTCAAGGGACAGTAATCACACTTTGAAACACTTGGTTTCTGACAGTGCTAAGCCTTCCTAAGACACGATAGTTGTTTCAGTTCTGCATTTAGCAGTATTTCCAAACTGAAGTGTTTTGTTAATCGTCTTGAACTGTATTGTGAAACATCTCAGAAATGTCGCGTGGAAAAGGTATAGGGAGAGAATGGAGTTTCACACATGCAGAGCTGCTGTTGGTAGCTGATAAAGCATGTTAATTTGCAATAACATTTACTCCCTTGTATAGGCTTGAGGGTATTTAACTCATCAGTCTCATTCTAAAAGCTTTATTACATTGAAAGTTATATTTACAAGGGGAGTTGGGGCAATATTGGGTTATATTCAGAATCAGATTTCAGTGAAGGAAAGCTCTAAGTCCAATAAGAAAAAGCCTTCTGCTGTATCCACGCTTGAGTCCTGATCACTAAATCATATTTCCTCTGTCTAAGTAATGTGTCTGGAGCTGATGTGCTTTTTTAACTTGTGCTGTACAAACTGTGTGCAGGGTAACAGTTTGCTTAAAGGCTGACGTAATTTTAAGAAGTGAAGATTGAGCATGATCTAGTTGAAAGGCCTAGAAAATGGTGGCTTTTTTAGCCTCTGGCACAAACTGAGCCCTGTTTTCTAAGCTGAATACTTACTAAAATTCTCTATTGGATTCAGCCTTCAGATCTGACAACTTGGAGCACTGAACAGCCATTGCATCTTGCCTCTTGTTTGGAATTTCTAGTTCATTACTGTGGTTCAAATCATATATTTGGCACACAGTTCTTCATGGGTAAAGTGGTCTGTCTCCAAAAATTCAATGTTTTTAGAACTTAAATATTCTAAAACCACATGGAAAGTCAGTTATTATTTAATGTGATGCTGAAATCATGCAATGTGGAGGCACAAATGTAACATGGCTGTAACACTGTTGCTCTTTTGCTAATAACTTGAGAAAGAAGAACTGAGCATATGATTATCTGCTTTGACTATTGTTATAGTATAGACAGACCAGTATTGTCTTAAACTACTATTTATTTGAATTGTAGCTGTAGCCTCTGTAAATGTAACCAAGACTTTTGTGCAGCCACTGAGTTGCTTAGAAAAGCACAGAGTCCTTCGAGTTCCTCTGCCTCTCTTGGTGTCTGCTTGATGAACTGCTGACTGCTATTTTTTCTTCTGTTTTATTGCTGATGTATTTTTTCTGTAAGATCTGGTTTTTTAAAGCATGTTGTTTTTTTCTATCTGATTGTTTTGTAACTTGTAACTTTTAGCACAAGAAAACCATGCCGAAGCTAAAACTCTCAAGCTCTAATTAGCCTATTGATTTCCCAGTTAGCTTTAATGAATTAAGCACCATCCTTATTCACGTAGTTCTTTCCCTAGATCTGTTAGCCAGCAGAATGTTGTCCTGCTAGATTGTATTTTGTGATAGTCCTTCTTGATAGTATTTCTTACTATGGCTGCAAAACCTGCCATTGCTATTACTTTATAACTAGTCATTTTGCTCTTCAGAAGTGTTAGCAGCAGCAAAGTGCAGGTCTTGTGGTTATTTACCGTGTGCCCAGGGGGAAAGGGATAGACAATGTCGAGTACTTCCATGGCTTTGAATATACGGCTGTAAATTTGTACAGGCAGTTGAATGAGTTTTGCAAGTCCATTTCTTTGATAGGATTTAGATTTTTATTTATAAGAGCACATATATGAATCACTGGCCTATGCAGGAACTTGGACCACCCTTCTCAAACTGTTGCATTAACTATTTATTTTATTTTGTGCAGTAGCAAGCTGGGAAGACCTTGCATGTGAGAAACAACAGTGTGATTGCTTTTCTGGGAGTTTTTTTTATGATTAATCCGTATTTTTACTGCCTGGGTAGAATCTTTTTTTGTCCAGCCTTCACTCAAAGCTTACCAGTTTTGCCCAGGCAGTGGATCAAGTTTTACTGCTCTGCTTTGACTGTTGCGTACCATTTTGTATATCCAGTTCTGTTTGTGTTCTTGTGTTGTTGTGAGTTATTGGGGAGGGTGTGGGTTAGCTAATTAATAGATTTTAATCTGTTAACTGAAAACCTGAGATTCTGACACATAGACTGGGCTAGAGCAAAGATCAAATTGCTCCTTTTCATTTATTTTATGGAAATCAGGTTCTGAAGCAGGGCTGAGACTTGAGAACTCCAAAAAAAAACCTCTTATCACTAACCTCTCATCCCATGTTGGGTGGGGCTTTGAGCATTGTGTCCATACCCATGGCACGTGGGTTAGAACAAGGTGGTCTTGAAGGTCCCTTCCACCATTCTATGATTCTAAGGTATGGACAGAATTTTCCAATCCAAATCAAAGATTGCAGTGTCTGTTGTTTGAAACATCCTTGTTGGAGTTCAGTCCAGTAGGGAAAGCTCAAATAAGCTCAATTAAGGATTGAGGTGATTAGTTATTACAAAATTTCTATTTGAGACTCCTGGTTTTCATGGAGCAGAATTTAAAAATCCATATGCCATGCAGGGGAAAACTTGGGTTGCTACTCAGAGGTACCCACAGGGAGTTGCCTGTTCCTGTTCTCACAGAGCTCTGCTAAGCTCAGGCAAATCTGAAGAGTAACATCAGGAACAGAACTACAGATCTTTCATAGATACAGGCAACTGTAATGTCTTCTCTAAATACAGAAGTTTTGCTGCTGCTACCATAACTTTATAGCATAACATGGTTTGACTCCTTTCCCAGAGAAAACTGTACCTCCTTTCCTTTACCGCTTTAGCATGGTCAGCATCCAACCCTGCATCGCCTGCTTTACTGGGATCCTGCCACAGCTTCACAGCTTTGACATAATGTTGTTTTCTAAGCCCTCCCTATTTCTTTCAATTTTACTTTATCTACTGTCTCTGGGTCGTTGCATTTTTCATTTTGGAGTTTTGCACTGTACTTCTGTTCTTGGTGTCAGTTCTGTATTGCTTGATTCTAGTTTTATTTCTTTGCTAGTTTCATGTTTAAAATCAACATATATTACCTTTTCTTCGTGCTTCAATTATGACCATATGGCTGAACATGTGACCTGAGTCTTTAATCAGACAGACTACAGATTTAGTGAATCTGATTTTTCTTTTTCCCTGCTTTCTGGTGACATTTGTTTCTTTTACATATATGTTCCTAGAAAAGAAAGAAAGGTACTTGCAGGCAGAAGTCATCAGAAAATTACTCAATGAACCTTTCTTCATTTCATTTGATGATCCTCAGCCCAGATACCCTAGTTGTTCTTCCAGTTCCTTCATCATGACGTCCTGTTTTAGTGTAGCTGTTGCAGGAATCCGTTCATGTAGGATTATTCTGCCAAACACACTTGAAGGGTCAGTTGGAGAGCTCTTCAGCTGTATGAGGGTTGGTATTTTTGCTTCTGCAGTTAAGAACAGACATGGTGCTGTCTCACATTAAAATGTGAGCTCTGTCATCAGCCTCCAAAGAAATACGAAGCCATAAGGTGAGCTGCAAATAAAGCAGGGGTTTGCTGTGAAATACATATTTGAGAAACTTCTCTACACATTCTTTGCTTTCAGTGTATTTTAAAATATTTCAAGGAAAAGTAGTGTTGGTCTGTGTTTGCTGTGCACTCATGGCCTTTAGGTGTAACCTTGGCATCAAAATGTTGAGGAAGGTTATTCCCACTGGCACTCACCTTCAGAACATGAAGCAACATTCAAGTACATAGGAGACAGGAGAATGCTATTGCTTGGATAACATCTTAACCAAGCAACAGTTGCGTATGATGGGGACAGGACCAGTCGTAAGTTGTGTTCTACTCACTACTCATGTAGGATTTGGTTTGATACCTGGTGCAGAAAAAGGATGTACACAGAAAATATGTGTTATAAAGTAGCTTCCAAGAATGAAAAGTTTGCATATCCTAAGATGGATAGGGAAGTTGAACTTCTCTCTCAGAACTATCAGGAAGAGAGTTGCAGCTTTGATAAATTAGCACTACTGCTTTCCCAAGGAGTGGCTGCCTTATGCTGAGGTTCTTTGTTGTCTCTCAGAAGCATCAGTTCTTCAGGAATTTCTTCAGGCATGGCAGTGGCTGTAGCCTGTTTTGTAGAGGAACAGATCCTTTCAGAAAGTGTTAGAAAGAGAGCCTTGTAGAGGATCCTTGGAGACTTTTCAAAACCTCATGTTACTTAAGTGAGGTGGTTACTTCATGCCATGTTTTCAGCCGTGAAACTGGAATATAAATTTATAATCTCATTCTAAACCCTCTCTTCTTCCGTTTCCCCACCCCAGTCATTTCTTCCCCTGACCACACTTCTACTATCCTTCAGTTTCCTCTGCTGCTTGAGAGGTTTGCACTGTAAACATGACGACTGAAATTATTTTAGTTATAAATAATAACCTTCTATTTTTTTGTTGTTTAAAAATAGCTTGATGCAGCACTTGAGAGGCTAGTGATGTGTGTAAACAGAGTTGATAAAGCAGATAGAGAGGGGTGAATTCTTCTGGTGGCTTCTCTGCAGAAGGAAGTGTATCATAGAACCAAGTAACTTGTTCTTTCTGTACAGACACTTGTTTGCTGTCCACTTGTTCCACTTTGCCTGAAAAAATGAACCAGCTGCTGGAGGCCATTGATGCACTGAGATCACATGAAGTATAGCAATTATTCTGGTTTACCTTGCTGTGTGTGCATAATCTTGATTTATGTTATCTCCTCTGATCAACTGGAGCTTCATGATTGAAACTGCACCAACAAAGTTTTTGGCAGTGGATTTTCTCTGGAAAATGAAGCTGGCTAATGATTACCTGTCTCTGAGGTGGTATGTGTCCTTATCAGTTGGTTTAAGCACAACAAAGGGGTCATCAGCCATGGTACCATTCTGATTAACTTATCTGATTCCACAATCACTAGCTCCTGCTTTTGGCAAAGAGAATAAGGATGGCAGACTAGGATCCAAGGTCACTGAAGTCACAGAAAGCAGGAATAAGAATGATCATATTGCCATGGGTTCTCATGGTCATTGGTGTGTTTACACTGGAAACAGAAGCCATCTCTTATCTCAGAGGGAAGGAGAGCAATGTTTTCTGCTGCTCAAAGTGCTCCAGGTGTTTGTCTTATGTGGAATTGATTAAACAGCTCAATCATCATAACAGGTTCCTAAAACATTCTGTTGATGAAAACAAACATAAGATTGCTGGTTGATAAGAGATACTATTAGGACACTAATGAATTCACTAGTCCATGGAGTAAACCTTTGGAGACTAAAGCATTTTTTGGCAAGCAACGTGAAGTATAAACTACCTCTTATCAGTTATATAATCTTATTATTTTAAATATACATATATGTCTAATTTGTTACCACTTTGAGAGAAGGATCTTTGTGCCTCACATGTTATTATTGTGCTCTTTTCAGTGGCTAGGATAGGTTCATTAGAGGAAAATATACTGAATTCAGCAGCCTGAGGAAAGTGAGACTTCTGCTCCACATCCCCAGGTCCAACAAGTGCCAAGGCTGAAGATGTGTTTCCCATAAGTACACACACACAGAGAACACGTGTGCACAACTTATTTGCATCTGTAGATGGCATGTCATGCATATCAGAGAGGCAACACCAACAGCTTCGCCCCCACTGCTCTCTAGCTAAGCAGGATGGAGGTCCAATAGTGAGACTGTATGTACAAATGTAGAGATGCATCACCCAAGTACAAGGTCCCTCCAGCACCTGAGCTCACACACTCAGTCTGCCCAGTAGCTCCTTCATCCCAGTGTCCCTAGGTGAGCTGGACGCATGAGCCCTCAAGGCTGTAACCCCACTCCAGTTGTTGGTACAGACCACCCCATGCTCACAGGTGTGACTGGCCAGAACTTCCCAGATCCCCTTCTGCTGCCCCTGTGTGCTCTTACTCTTAGAGATGGGCAGATGCTTTCACACCCAGAGCTGTCAGGGACATCCAGGGTCCCGTAGGTGACCCTTGCATGCTGCTCTGGGCTGGTGGAGATGAGTTTTTGATAGGCTGATGGCTCATGTGGTGGCTCTGGCAGTCACCCTCCAGGGTATTATCCAGGTTCTCCATCCTGCTTCTATTCTTCTGAGTAACACCATGAGTGTGTGGAGGAGCTTCTATCACACAACCAAGCACAGCTTATTTAATCATCTCACCTTTCTAAAGAGTAGAGTGGAAATTCTGCCTGTCTAAAAGCTGCATAGAAATTGAAAGTCTTTATTTTTTTTTCCCAGTGGTTCACTCCTGGAGTGCATTTCTTTGGTTAGGACCTACACAAGAAAAATTTTGTTTGTTTCACAAGTTATTTCTAAATTTATAAACTTTTACATACAGGCTTCAGGTTTAAAAAATGTATTTGTTTGTGGATTTAATGGGAGTAGTGGAGGACCACAGTCCAATAAAACTAGGAGAACACATTCCTTATGACCCCACCCAATCATTTTACACCTTTGTGCTTATTTTAAAAACCAGCTTTGTATGTGTCACTCAAGGTGAAAAGTGGAAGGGCAGAGGGCACTGGGGAATGAGGCCAGAGAGGAAAGAAAGGAAGGAAGGAGGGAGCCATTACGTTGTTCCTAAAATCACCTGGTTTTGTGTCTCACCTCTTCAGACAGTAGAAACAGACCTTAGAGGTGCAGTGTACATTTGGGAGAACATACTTTACAGAGAGTGGCAGTATTTCCACCAGCTCTTCGGCTGATGGCAGTTGCCTGTATTTGTAGGCTTGAAGATGCAAAATATTTCATGGGCTTTTTAGTTCATGATCAAACTTGGAATTCCCTGTCACAGGACACACTGTAACACAGTGTTAGTACTGTCCACCTGTGCTTTTCTGCTATATATGTCTATGTATAATTGCTTTAAAGCAATTCTGTGCTTAGCTACCAAAGGAAAGGGGTTTTGCTCTTTTAAAACAGGTAAGACAATAGATTTGCTGCTGACTCCCCCATTACCCTGATTAGGTAGTTCGGATACATTCAGGTTATGTACACATTAGGAGCAAAAGTGCCTATTAAAGCTTCAATCGTCACACAGTACACCATTCTTAATGTCTCCAGCTTCTTGCTTTTTTCTCCCCATAGTTGTATTTTGAATCTAAGGAACAGCAGCCAGATCTTTGTCCCTAAAAATTTTATGGTTGCACTCTGATTCATGCGAATTGGATCAAAAATTACTGTCCTCTACAAGTATCAGTGCAGATGGCTTGACAGACCTCCTTTATCAGCTAAGACTGGGAAGAGAAAGTGCTAATTTATTAGTGGTAGTGTTATAAATTCATGTTTGCTTCACTTGTTTTTTCTTTAACACCTTCAATTTGATAATAACAGTAAAGACATAAGACAGGCTTTTATCAGTCAGATCAAGAATTGCCAGCTCTTAAGTATTTTGCATACAGGTTTTAACTACTTCAGCTCAACTCTTATCTAGCTGATAAGATTAATGGCAGTGTTTCTTACAGCTTTTGAACTTCATTCTTGCTGTGAAGTTCAAAGGTTGTCCGAGAGCAGTATTCCACTATCCACCACTGCCTTTCACTTAGTCTGGATAAAGGTCTTTGAGTTTTTAGAAATCATAGCAGTAACCTTTGTTTTCATGAAAATGGCAGTACCTGCTTTTGCTCTCCAAGTATTCTGGGAGGGAAGGGCAAGACTCAGTTTCTGTGCCTTGGATAAGTGTGTTGGCAGTTTGTGACCCAGCAAACACTTGGAGAGACACTCAAACCAGTCATGAAATGCTATTGTTTTGCTACTCTGTGGACAATGTGTATCATCTCTTGTAAAGACAAGCCTCTCAGTCTTGCTCTCTGCGTACTTCTGCAAAGGAGAGGGATGATATTAAAAACTTTAGTTGTTATTTTATTATCTACATTTTAGCATTTTATGTTGGCAGCAGAGAACATTTTTATGCAGGGCTGTTAAGATGAAGTTGGTGACATGACATGGAAAAATAGAACATGATATATCCAGCAGTAGTTTTAGGGTAGATTTAGGACCACTTTTAATGACACATGATTTATTTTCCATGTTCTTGTATCCAGTGTGAAGGTAAGGACAAGATTCTGTCATATCCTCCCTCAAGTTTACTTTTGTGTTAGCTGGTTCTCATGATTCAGTGCAATGTGACTTCCTTATTCTAACAGAATCAAAAACATCCAATCTACAATTTAAAAACCTGCAGACTGAGTGATGGTGAAACTTGGGTTGTGACCTCTGGTAGTATTCCAAACTAACACTTGACACAATCTGCATAATTGATTTAGAGTTGAGTCTTGTTCAGTTAGTCCGATACAACTGCATCGATTATTTTACCATGAAAAACAGGGGCAGGACAGAACTGTTGTTCTGTATATGCTCATAGTACTTGGAAGAGCTGAAGCATGTGTACAGAACTGGAGATCTCAAGACCTCTACAGGTCTAGATTTACATTACAAACTCGTGTGGCTCTTCCAGATATTAACCAGTCTACTTGAAGCTGAACAAACTCAAATGTGGAAATTCAGGACCTACATTGCTTGGGGTTAGCAGGGCACTGTCTTGTGTTGCTGTCCTTTGTAGCAGGAAGTGCATGTTTTTAAAACCTTGGCTAAAAATGTTTTGCTATTATATTCTCATTTTATTGGGGAAGTTTGGCCAAAATCAAGCCTTAGAACTGATTTGGTTTGTGTCTTTTTCATGCAGCTCCAGTTTTTGTTCTGATTTGAGTGGATTTTCCATTTAGGACTGATTAAAATTGCATCTTAATTTGTAGATGAGGCCAATGTTACCAGAACACATCAATTAATTACTGGAAAAGATAGATTCTATGTGAATAATGACATACGGGACCTTTATGGAATCCCAGAATGGTTGAGGTTTGAAGGGACTTCTGGAGATAACAGATTACAACCTCCCTGCTCAAGTAGGATCACCTTTATTTCACACAGTAAAGCTGAAGTCAATCTAGAGTATGGGGTAAATAAAAAATTAAAATTTTAGCAAAAATATCCTTTTTGTGACTGACAATATAGGGAAAGCGTTGCTTACGAAATACGAGAACGGAAGAGATGCTAGGCTGTGTCACTTCTAGGAGATAGAGACTACCAAGACCTGATTGGAAAATTCCAGCACTTTCATCAGACTTGAAGGCACAGATAGCAATATTGGTATTTTGCTGCTGGTCTGACTGTATTTGCTGAATTAGAATGTTGGACCAATGCCAGTTAGCTTTGAGTGTTTAGGTAGCAATTTGTTTAATTTCTGCGTTGTAACCGTTTCCCAGAAAAGTATTGATGTTCAGCTAAAAACTGAACACCCCTGGGCTAGCTCCCTTGGTTGAAGGCAAACACATGCTTAAGTGACTTGCTGGACTTGAGCCCAAGGGCCTTGCTCACAATGATGGCTCTGTTTCCCATTGCACTCACGTTCTGTCATTGAGTGTGGCACCAGCCAGCATCTCTGCTTAACGACATAGCAGTCCTGTCACTTTGCTCAGAACTGGGAGCTGTGTCTTGCCCAATATTTCTAAAAGCAGTAACCGTGGGGCAAAGTAATTAGCAGAGTGTCTTTTAAACACGTTAAGATGTTTGTGGCACTGAGTAAGACAGCCATGTAGATCTTTACAAACCTTCTGGTTAGTTTTAAAATTGGGCACATCTCCTGATTCCTGTTTTAGTGGGTGCAGACTGAGAATAGCAGTAAGTGGCGCATCCATTGAAATAGTAACTTTGAAAGTAGTGAATTGTGCATCCTTGAGATGCTGTTTGGAAAAAGGAGCCTCTGAAATAGAGGGGAGAGCAGGTGGATGGATGCAGGAAGCAACTGGCAATCCTGAAGAAAGAATTGGGTTTCTCAGTGTTAAAATCAGAGTTCTGTCTTGAAAATGGATGTGCCAGTTTGTGAGCAGGCAGGACGTAACTCAGCAGTAAAGGAATCTCCCTCCTACAGTGACGTATTCTTTAAAAACTGAGGGAAAATCCAGATAAGCATGAATACAACCTTCCAAGTTTGTTTCAGCTATTATTTACAGAGTAATTAATGCAAAAGCTTTCTTTATGCAAGAGAAGCCTAAATTAATGGCTTGTATATACTAAAGACTGAGCATTATTTATTTTCTTACTGCTCTTACGGACTGTTTAATTAGACTGCAATCACAATTCTCATCTCTAGCTTGTCAAGATACGTTATTTGGAAGGAAATGCCAAATCTGAGGTTAAATGCCATACTTACTTTGTCTGCAACCAGGTTTTTCAGTGGAGACTGGAACTGTTCCTCCTTCACAGCTGCTGCGTGAGATCAACTATGGAACATGCTCAAGAGCAAGAAGCATGTCCTGAGCGAACGCAGAGGTATTGTGTGCAGAGGCCAATATACAACCAGGAGCTCCTGCAAGGACAGCTGCACAGGCGGCACAGGACCCGTCAGACTTTAGGGCAGAAGATTGCACATTCTTGTCGGTAGGGGTTTTTGTCTTATCTTTGTTTTATTGGTTACAAATATTATAATTCTTAATTTATTAATGCAATTAGTTGGTAATCTCTTCAAAGAAACCTAAAAGATAAAAACACTAATTCTACTTTGATTATTCAGCAAGACTGGAATGACGTTGTATATTTCCTTTTAATGTTAATTTATAACTGTATTAGAAAATTTTGGATAAATCAGTTGAATTGCCTTCATCCAAGTGCAAAAGGAAAATGTGCAGCATTGGAATGTGAAATATTAGTCATATCACGTGGCATGAATTAATGAGACCCAGAAAAATAGCTGCCCTTCTTATGTGGAAATACTTAGGGCCAAATTTGTGCTTCACATGATCTTTGCACAGAAGAAGAATGGAGATGTGTGATAGCTGTGTAGAAATCAAAATTATTAGTCTAATAAGGACTTACTAAAGGAATTCTGTAGCTTTTAACTGCCTTCTAATCTAAGTATCATCGGGTTAGACATGAAATGTCTTTAACTGTGCTTCTCTTGCTCTGTGGTACCAGAGGATTTAAGTTCTAATAAAGTTCTCATTAGCTTTATGCTTGTCCATGCTTCATTTGCAGAATTTTTTCAGTTTCTTGCTCAAACTTTGTTCTGCAGGACAACAAATGATTTCTGCCTGATTGCTTTTCTGTAAAATATTCCTGTTCACATGATTTGACATTTGGAGATTTGTTTTGGTTTATGGAATGAATTCAATGGTAAAGACACTTAATTCCACCTCAGAAAACTTGTCGGTCCTGAATAAAAAAATATGTGAATCAAAACCCTTCTTCTTGTGATATAGTCTACTTAAAGATGGAGTAGTGTGGGTGACTCTCTCACTTGTAGCAAAAAGCTTCTTCACTGTGTAATTCAGAAATGTTAACAAATCTCTGCAATTCTCTTGCAGAGAGAATTGCAGTTCCCTACACAAAAAAACATTTATACAATCCCAGTGTTACATTTTTACCCAAGGTTAAACTTACCACAGTACAATCAAAGTATGATGCATGGCAGTACTGGACAGAGATATGTGTTTCCTGGCTCTATTCATTTGCCATGAGTCAGGGTTTCAAAAGGTTATTAGGTCTGCTGAGAGGCACAAGGGTCAGTGCTGCTGGCTGGCTTCAGTGCCTTTCCTTCCTTGGTGAAGACGGGTTGTGTTCTCAAATAGCCTTAAAATTGGTCTATCAGCACTAGTAGTGGTAGTAACAAGTACTGGTTAAATTAATAGATTTGGGGCTTTTAAAGCATGATAATATAAAGTGTTATGATCAAAAAAGTATAAAATATGCAACTAGTAAATGGGAAAAAGCACTGCAAAGTACCCTGATGACTGAAAACCACTATCAAAGCAAGTTATGCTCAGGGGATTGTCACTAGGAATAATCTCAGCAAGAGGTGGGGTGTGACCACTCAGTTGTGCATAGACTGGAACAGTTTTACTTCCCACTGGCCTCTAGCCTCACAAGACTTTTGTTCTCTTCTCCAGTTCCATAATGTTAGTGAACAGCACCAACATGGGATTAAGGGCTAAATTAACTGGAGGCATAGTTGTTTGTGCTTAAGCATGTCCAGAAATTACTGTCATCGGGAGTCTGAGCCTGCCTTTAATGGAGCTGTTTTCCTGCATAGGGATGAAAGACAATTTTTCCAACCTGTTTGTCCTCTGCTAGTTTCTAACTTTCTTTCTGCTTTGTATTTCCAGGTGTTCTTCTAAGAAAGCCAAGTCTCATCTTTACAGTTTCTTACCAATTCTAAAATGGCTTCCTCGTTACCCAGTGAAGGAATACTTGTTAGGAGACATTATCTCAGGTATAAGCACTGGGGTTATGCAGCTTCCTCAAGGTGAGTGTTCCTCTGGAGTTAATTATCTCTTCTCTGCTTTTCCTGTGTGTTCTTTTATGGTAGTGCTTGGCATCTTGAAACAGATGCTCCTGAAAACAGGGTGGGTATCTCAGGGCTATGTGTGGAGATCAGCATGGATACTGCAGACCCAGAATGATGATTCCCTTAAAATTGCAAGTCAGTGATACACACCAGACTCTGCAAGGAGCTCCCTCTCTAGTCAGTACCCGCTGCTCTCACAGCAGAACAACTTTTCACTCTTTAAATGCGTGTCTAAACTTTTGCTGAATGCACTCTATTTACTGATCTCATGGTCCTGAAAGTCATGGCAAATTTCCTGCAGAGGGTAGCACTATCTAAGAGACATAAAGACATAATGTTTCAGAGAGCAAGTGGGGCAAAGTAACCAAACTAAATTTAACTAGAGAAGAACATGCAAGAATTCAAAGACTGATCCTCAGGCTAGAAGTCACCAGTTTATGCTGGAACCATAGTAGTGGGCAGTGATTTACATGGTGGAAATAAATCAAAAGTATCATCTGCAAGAAGACTGAAAATCTGTGAAAAAATTATTAAATTACTTGGAAGTGTCACCCCAAGTGGAGCCCGGTTCTGAAGCAAGAACAGGCTCTGGAAGACAAAGAGAAAGCCAATGCTCACTATTTCATTTAGCTCTTGGTGAATGGACTGGTAGAATCTTTTGTTTAGCCCAACACTTACTATCAGCAGTTTCAGAAGTGCCAGAAGGTTAGAAAGCAACAGCATTTCTACAACAATATCATTATGAGGTGCCCATTGCTCTGGGAATAGGAGCTTCACAATAACTGCCACAGTCTCAGTAGATTTTTCCAGGAGGTCTTGGAGTGGAGGAAATTCTTTGATTTGTGCAGCGCCCTGTCCAGAGGAGGCCTTAGGCTAAGGGTGATGTAGTTAAGCATATATAAGTTTACTTGTGTGTTGACTTATTTCATATTTGCACCTCACTTGTTCCACTGTAGGCTGAGGCAGGTCTGAAAAATTCTTCTGTAAATCCAGGAAGCCTAGATATGAGTAGGTGGTAGCCCATTAAAATAATTAAATATGCTTAGTCTGTGCAGATAAATGTCTTTATTTCTGTAGCTTCCTGCTTTTGTGTAAGTTTTACAATTAAGGTTATTTTTTCTTCCACACATGTAAGCATCAGCTTATCTTAAACTGATAGCTAATGTGGTTAACTCTCAGGCATATCTGTCATATTCTAGACACAAACATTGCCAGTTGTATACTGAAACATAATTTATATCATGACCTGAAAGGACACGAAAATTTAAGTGGTCAGCAGTGAACTTTATACTTAATTTTGTAACTGTTTTAAAGTAAACATTATTCATTTGGTGACTGTAAACATGTCCTTAAACTGCTCCTAATCTTTCCCTTTCTAAAAACACAAAAGTTGAACTTTCATTTTTCTGGAATGGATGTAATTATAGCAAGCATGAGTTCAAAGAAGCCTGGGAATCATTCCAGGCAGAACTACAATGACCACCGTGTTTAAGCCATGGCCTCCTATCAAGTCAATATCTCTTTATTTCCTTGGCACTGACAGCCTTTAAAAATGCCAGTACAAATGAAAGGGAATAAAAGGGTATTCAAATCAGAACTTCACATAGATCCACCCTCCCAGTTTTGAACGCTGATTTTCAGTTCTGGTTACTTGTACTGTTAAGTTCATAATCATGTTCAAGGCTAGGCTGCTATAATACAGCGTGTTTTGCTGATACTATTGTCATGAGTGGTACTCTTTGGGTCAAAGAATACATGTGAGATGAGTTTCACAAGTACTTTATGAAAAGCTCATTGGAGCAAGAGAATAAACAATACCATCAGTCCAGTTCTGATGCGAATATGAATTTTTGGTTAGGACTCACACATTGCCACACTGCCCAAGAGCACATGGGTGGCACAGAAGATCCCTTGCTGGTTTAGTTCTTTTTTTGTAACCTGATGCTTTGCCTCCCAATTTAAATTAATAGGGAGAGGTGTTTTCAAGTATCACTGGCTCTCCATGATGGGTGAACCACTGCTTCTTGTTTGGCATTTGCACTGGGCCATTGACATTTTTAACCCTAACTTGGACCAGTCTGCCCAAGTGTGGCAAGAACAGTCAGCTTCCTCAGGTGTTGCCAGCCTGCACTTGTGAGAGTGCACAACCAAGCCAAGCCAGGATACAGTATTTTCTCCTTGAGGCCCGTTTGTTCTGTTCTGGTGTCAATTCTCATTAACACAAGCCATGTGGAGCTATTGTTTTGGCTGGAGCTGCTTGGGACAGTTATGTACCATATCACATGGTGCTCACCATTTGCTTGTGAGCCTGATCCCATGATAAGCACAGCCTGAGTCACACAGAGGGGGAGCACTGTGGGAGGTGTCCTTCCCTGGTGTCCCTTAGAGCTGTTCCCCCACAGCTCCACTGTTGTGCTTGCCAGCCCCCACTACAGATAGGAATGGTGTGGATTGCACTTCACTGCATGGAAGTGGACAGGGCTAAATGGCAAAAAAGACTTTGTTTTTGGGGCAAGAATGCCAGACTGTATAAACTCTGTGACCGTACAGATTGTCCGAAATTATTCTCTGCTTATTTTCCCTTTTGAAGCATGTTTTGTGGAAGCACAAACTGTTATGTCATCCCGGTCATTCTGGGGTGAGGGAAGAGGGAAGTGTTTGTAGATTGCCATGAAGACCACATCTGATCAGAAAAAGAGAAGAAAATCAAATGTGTCCCATAGGTTTGTGGGGGTTTGGGTGTTTCTAACTAGATTCTTTAACAGATGAAAACAAAAGCAACAAAAGGCATTTGTTGGCTATTAAGGAGTGCTTCCACCCACAAAGGCAAAACAGGTGCACAAATAAACACACAAACATACACATCTGCAGTGCCTATAATTAGAGTTTGGTTTCCTGACTCAACCCATCATGTTTCTAGGCACTACGCTATAGTATTATACATTTTAAAGAGTGTTCCCTGAAAGACCTCCAGTTTTTAAACCTAGAACAAGTCTCTAGATTTCCTACTAGGGGCGTTCAATTTTAGTAGGCTTAAATCTCTTTGCTTCAGATAGTTTATTTTTGTTGTTTACTTAACATACGTATTTGTGTCTGTTTTCTAGGTTTAGCCTATGCTTTGCTGGCAGCTGTTCCCCCAGTGTTTGGCCTATATTCTTCATTTTATCCTGTTTTTCTATATACTTTTTTTGGAACCTCCAAGCACATATCCATAGGTATATCTGTATGGATAACTGAAATTCTGCCTGTGTGTGTGTGTGTTTAATAAAGTTGTAAAAATTAAAATTAGAGAAAGTGTAGTTATTTTCCATAAATTCAAATTTAAGTGCATAGGAGAAATGCAAATGTGTGGAACATAACTGGTACACCTTTTTGGTAGTTCATCCATTTTACTTAGGAAACAATAGAAGAGCGTCTTGTATCTGATTAGATCTAGAAATGTGTGCTGTGAACTCCTGAACTATGATTTCCTTGCTGCAGTTGACTGACTGTGTAGTCAGGATGAATCTTTAATTTGCAAAATAGAAACTGAGATAGAAAAAATTTATGGTGTTTACCTGCTGCAGATATGTATGTTCACCATCTAAGTGGCTTTAACAGTGCTGAGTACTGGAGCAGATTTGGGGACTAAAAAATACATTATTAAGGTAGAAACCCCTTATTTTACTTTAATTCTACATATCTCAATAAGAGCCATTCCTAAAAAATAATTTGGCAGGATTTTAACCAGTTATTTTCCACTCCCTCTTATTTCAGGCACCTTTGCCGTGGTTAGTATGATGGTTGGTGGCGTTGCTGTGAGAGAAGTGCCTGATGAAATGATTTCTCTGGACTATAATTCTACTAATATTACAGATGTCCTTGAATATTACAGTGCTAGGGATACCAAGAGGGTGCAGGTAGCCGTGGCTCTCGCCTTTCTTTCAGGACTTATCCAGGTATGTGCTCCCAGTTTGCTGTAAGGGCAAGTTCAGCTGCTGGACTGGCAGGGGGTGCTGGGTCACAGTGGATCCCCTGTCACCAGACTTGTGCTTCTGCACTGCACTGTGTAGAACACAGGCTGCTCTATGGCAGCCATGTAATGGAACTGGGGGTGAATATGCTGGAAGCAGGACTTTAGCTGGACTGGGGGAAAGTGGGATCTTCCCCCTTTTCATTTTTTACTATCCCATGAGAAAAACTTAACCTGATGTTCTCTAATGTGACCATAAATGCATACAAACAAAACATACATACATACCCATATGTCACACTGGACCTGTCAGTGGCATGGAAGATTGGGTGCATTGATGGCTGCTTACTGAACTGTGGCTTTAGAAAATCCAAGTTCAAGTTTGCCTGATCTGGCTTGCACATTGAGGAAAGGAGAGGTGTGTGTGTCTATATTCAGGCTGATGTTCAGGCTACAGCAGAATTCACATGGTTGACACTTCTCCTTTTCATTAGTTGTGTTTAGGTTTCCTTCGATTTGGATTTGTGGCCATCTATCTAACAGAGCCTCTGGTGCGAGGATTTACCACTGCAGCTGCAGTTCATGTCTTTACTTCCCAGTTAAAGTATCTCTTTGGCATCAAGACTAGCCGGTACAGTGGACCCCTCTCAGTTGTATATGTGAGTAACTATATTTACTAAACATGCAAATTCTGTCTTGTCTGGATCTAGTTCTTAAGCCTTTTCCTGGTTTTACGTATTATTTGGCATTGAGTAGAATAATCTTCAGTATTGAACACTGGGTATGAGGTCTTTAAGTGCCATAGCAATATATGAATATCTGAAAGTGCAACTCCAGTTGTGACTTGATAGATCCATATGGTCTGAGATGGGCAGATTTTAGGATTCTACTGAATGTAGTTTCATAATATGAACAACTGCTGTTCTTTGAAGCAAGTCTCTTGTTCCTTGGGGGAAAATGTGCTCCTGAAATGCTTCACTGTAGACCAGGCATGTTCTGCAAAGCTAGGAAATGTTACTCTCAGAATCTTTGCACTCTTAAGTGGAAGAAAAGGGAAGATCTCAGATGCCTGTGAAAACTTAAGCTTTTGAGCAGATTGCTGGCCCAGAAATAATGAAGCTTCACGATTTCATTTACATGTAGGCTATAGAAAATGCCTTGTGGGAATCTTTTTGTTTGTACAGATATAACAAACCTTTTGGCAACAAGTCTGCAGTAATGATTAATTCCTAAATTTGCTGTTCAGCTCACTAATCTGGGAACCACTCATACCAATTGCCAGACAAATAGAAGGGAAGGTATAAATTCAAGATGTATACTGCCAGGACATCTTGAATGTACAACATCCTGACAGTTGCTGCAATTTTCCATCCACGTAGACTATGTTCATCTTCTTTCAAACACCTCTCCAGAGGTTATTTATTTATTTATTTAAATGCAGAGGAAGAAGGAGAAATAATCGGTATGGGGAATCATTTAACCTCTAGCAACTTGTGTATTCCAGCAGGTTTTTATTCTAACACCCTTTTAGTAAGTGTTTTTAATTAAAAGGTATTTGGAATAATGGCCAGTTCAGTAGCATTGCAGGATCACTGTTATTTAACCATGTTGTTATGGCAACGTCGATGGTTGTATCAGCAGCTTTATTGTTTTAGAATAGTTTATGCAGCTCTAAGTAAATGTGACTTGCCAAAGAATATTTGAAGGTATTAGAAGGAGTTTGCATTTATTGCTTTCAGGTAGATGCCACTGTGGAATACGTATGAAAATGTTGAAGATGAGAGACATGGTTTAGTTTAGACTTTTTCCCCCATTAGACTTTTTTTCCAAGCTTTTGCCCCCTTTAAGGAACACTGATACCGTAAATTATTCAAGTGCATTTCTCTCACTGAAATACTCTAGTCTTCTGTGTTTTGTGGGAACAATGGGTATTCTGGTGAGGCACTCGTTCACAGTGGTTATAAATTTAGAATGAAACCACAGCTGAAAAGCAGTGTATAATTTGCTCTTTTGTGGCAAATCTCCATGAAGATTCTATTTTCTTAAGAATAATTGTGATGTTTCTGGTATGTTACAGAGCATAGCTGCCGTGCTTTCAAAAATAACAACAACCAATATTGCTGCATTGATTGTTGGATTAACGTGCATTGTTCTATTGCTGATTGGCAAGGAAATCAATCTCCGGTTTAAGAAGAAGCTCCCAGTTCCTATTCCTATGGAGATCATTGTGGTAAGCCAGTTGGAAAATTCTATGGCTAAATTATATAGCTATTCTAAAGCTCTAGAAACTGTCTCACATGTTCTATCTTATCTCATTGAGCTTGAGAGTAACTTCCATTGAATATGATTCATTTGAGCCTTGATCTAACTGAAGATTTGGATTCTCTTAGAATTAAGAACTGGTATGCCCATATGGAGACCATAAAGTCACAAAGAAGGATTGAAAAACAATTTAAACACCCACAGTCCCCTACAGCAATGGGTAGATATATATGTGTTGTAAAATGTTCTGTATCCAGGAGTCTGGGCACCTGACTCGTTCTCTGCAGGACATCGTTCTGAGTGGCATTTCCCATTTGGAGTCCAAGAGCTCTGAACCCCCTCCTGAAGGAATGTGCTTACAGATGCCTGTTCAGAGGTTCTGCAGGGCTTGCTCTCTTTTTGAAGTGCAGTAGCAGAAGGAAGAGCAGGAGCTGGCAGAGCTTGCTACTTCTTTGTATCTCTGAGGCTGATAACTGACTGCAGCACTGATTCCGTTTCGAACAACTATTCTAAACTGCATGGATAAAACAGACTATCATAATACACACAAAGCCTGCAGCTCAGACAACCTTTCACCTTTAAAAGTGATTAGATTTAAAAATGAGTTCTTGGATTACTACAGCTCTCAAACAGCCTGCACATAGTGGAGTCAAGGAAGGGAATAATTGAATCCATGGGCACAATCTAGATAGATGGAACAAAGAAAGGGGATACCAATGAGAGATGAGGGAGGTGGTGTAATAGGGTATTTTCTGATAGTAAGGCAATAGCAAAGCAATGTTCCTTTGCTGTTGCATCAATTCTCTTTACAGATAACAGGCTATGCACATGAAAATATGCCAGTGTACACAGGCAGGAGTATTCTTGCGTTTAATTTTTCCAGTACACTAATTTGCCTGAGCGTGGCGTAGGCAAATGGATTTTGACTGATCCAGATCATACCGTAGCATGTTCCATTTAACTGTTTACAAAAAAACTTTATAAAATTAGGATGAGTTGGAAATGATGAAGGGGAAATCATGATGCTTCCTCCTTTTTATCTGCTTTTTTAGCTCCTAACTCATAGAAAACCAACTGGCAAATAAATGTAGTCCCTTGTATGTATTAATCATAGTCAGCTAACCTTTATATCTCTTCAGGTGGCTTTATCTCTTTTTAGATAATGTTTACAAATGTGTTTGTGGATTTTTAGGTCATTATTGGCACAGGAGTTTCAGCTGGAATGAATCTGACTGAGTCATACAAAGTGGATGTTGTTGGGAATATTCCTCAAGGGTAGGGGTGATACATTCTTATTAAGACTGTGTGTTTTTTGTATTGCTTGTAGCTTCTATGATGTTAATTTGTAAATATTAATTTCATCTCCAAGGTTACGTGCACCAGCAGTTCCTGAGATTCAGCTCATCCCAGCAATATTTGTGGATGCAGTAGCAATAGCAATAGTTGGATTTTCAATGGCTGTGTCAATGGCCAAGATCTTTGCCCTTAAACATGGTTACACCATCGATGGGAATCAGGTAAAAGTAGTGGGGTTACTTTGTTGAAAATTCTCAGTAGCAGCTTTGCAACATCATTAAAGTAGGTGGGATATTGGCAAAAATGAGGCATTTTTTAATAGTGACGTCAGGCCAGATTTTTGACAGCCTACACATTTAAAGACCACGAATTACTTTGTTCTTGTTCTGGCTGTGTTTAAATAACCAGCTTCACTTTTAGCTTCATTTTGGGAAACTTGCTTCTGCTGTACTTGGACATATATGCAAATATTAATTGTTGGGACAGACATTATTTGGCCATACTGTCCTGACGAGCAGCTACATTTTCTCTACTTTCTGTAATAGAGCAAAGCATAGAGTTCCCATGTGATAAATACAGTGCCTTATGTGTCAAAGAACTATTGTTTAAATAGAGTTTAAAAATTCCAGTCGTTTTATAGTTTCTTTTTATTCCCACCCATTGCAAATGGACAAGTTGTCATTTTCTGGGGCAGCAATTGGCCCTGTCTGTACATAGCATCCTGAGCATGATTTGAGTGATAAGGATTGTGTTTAGGGACTCCCTAAAATTAAAATGATATGTCCTCCTCACCTACTCTGGCCTTCCTGTGCAATTTAGAATCGATATTGCAATTGGATTATTGGTCAATACCATTGTAGTGTCAAGGGAGACACATCTCCTAGAGCACACATCTGACACAGCACAGATCAGCTGTTCCTCCCCCTTACCGAAATGACTGTCTTCCTCTGAGAATAAATGAAGTTTACCTTCAGAGTTTTTCATCTGGTCAGGTGAATCTCATCCTTAATGTCATTGTGTTCTGTTACCGAAAGAGAGAAGAGGACAAATCTGTAGCTGCATGAATATAATTGGCTCTATGTACATTAAATGTAATCATTACTCACCTGAGTTAAGCATCTGGATCTTTTCCTCAGGAGGTGCCAGATGCTACTGCACCTGGGAGTTAAACTGTAGAACTGCTTGTCACAGTAGCAGTGCATGCCAAGTGTTTAAATGAATCGAAAAAAGATTGTACGAATGCAAAGAGAAAAACTCACTGAGAACTTTTGAAGATGTATGACTCAAATCACTCAATTACAAATGGCAAGATGCAGAGCAATCTGGGGAGGCTTCGTTAGAAGCAAATAATTTCTTAGGTATCAGAAACACAGTACTGAGATAGATGGAGCTCTGATCTCACTCGTGGGATCTTCCTGATGAAGCAGTGGACACACAGTTTTGTTCATGTACAGCAATGGATTACCATTCACAGAAGCACAAGCAAGGCTGCTCCTGGTTTCAAACACACAGTTTAGAGTGGGAAGCCCCAAAAAGAATGGTGTTTGCATGAGAAAACATTTTCCATGTATATTCAGGGTTAAAATTAAAATTATCCCCAAGATGAAGAAATCCTTGAAACTAGCAATGCTGTCATTCATTTAAGTTTTCAGTCTGATTCTTTCCTGTAACATTTAGGGATGGGAAATGTCTCCAGCACTTCATCAGAGACTTTACTTAACAGATGATTTAACATGCATCAGCTTGTGCATGTGTGGGGAGTACAAGTATAAGCTACAATTGGGTTGCTTATTCTCATTACAATGAAGTTGCTAGAAAACACTGTAAATAAGATGTGGTTGTTAATGTCTATCGATAGCTACAGCTTGGTACATCTCCTAGGTATAACTGCCTTTGGGTTTTTTTGCTCTATTGTTTAACACAGGAACTTATTGCCTTGGGAATTTGCAACTCTGTGGGGTCATTTTTCCAAACTTTTTCAATCACTTGCTCAATGTCTCGGAGTCTTGTTCAGGAAAGCACCGGTGGAAGAACTCAGGTATGTAAAATACCCAAATCTTGAGCCAAACAAAGTTTACTCTTTGGAGCTCCAAAACTAAAGTCTGAAGCTTATCTAGATGACTATATTTCTGTGCCTGGGCCAGAAGAAATCACTGGAGTTTCCCATGTTTCAAATTGTGACTGGGACAAGATAGAAAGCAGCATGACAGGCAAAACAGGTGAACTGAATGGAAAGATTCAGAAGTCATTTGAACAATCAGCCTTGTTGAAAGCTCAAGAGGTTAGCCAATCAGTAATATTTCCCCTTGGGGACACTTAAAAATAATCTTTGGCTTCTTTTCTTCAGATTGCAGGTGCACTCTCTGCAATTATGGTTCTGTTGGTAATTGTGGCTATTGGATACCTTTTTGAACCACTTCCACAGGTAAGCGAGTTTTGTGTGTTAGGCATTGCGTTTAAGGATGAACTGAGGCCCATGAGTATTGCTTAAACTTGAGATTGTGGGAGGGTTAGTAAACAGCACAGTTAGGCTTTGATCCAGAAGCTTTTAAATTTTGTATGCATTTTTGCTGTAAGTTAGCCTAGAAATATAAAATGTTTTGAACTATTCAGCATGCCTTTTGTTGTTGTTTTTAGTATTGAATATCCTGGACTTTGTCTTTAGAACATAAGATACCTTCAAGCAATTCCCCTTTCGAATTGTTTAGATTGGAAAAGACCTTTAAGGTCACTGAGTCCAGCTGTTAACTGAGCACTGCCAAGCCCACCACTGAATCATGTCCCTAAGTGCCACATCTACTTGTTTTAAATATCTCCAGGGATGGTGACTCAACCACTTCCTGGGTAGCCTGTGCCAGTTCTTGACAAACATTTTCTGGAAGAAACTTTTCCTCATATCCAATCTAAACCTCCCCTGGCACAACATGAGGTGATTTCCTCTCGTTTTGTCACTTTTTACTTGGGAAAAGAGTCCAATCCCCACCTGGCTACAGTCTCCTTCCAAGCAGTTGTAGGGACTGCTAAAGTCTCTCCTGAGCCTCCTTTTCTCCAGACTAAACACCCCCAGCCCCCTCAGCTGTTCCTCATCAGGCTTGTGCTCCAGACCCTTCCCCAGCTCTGCTGCCCTTCTCTGGCCACACTGCAGCCCTTCAATGTCTGTTTTATAGTGAGAGGCCCAAAACTGAACACAGGATGCAAGGTGTGGCCTCAGCGGTGCTGAGTACAGAGGGACAATCCCTGCCCTGGTCCTGCAGGCCACTTTTGACTGCAGCATAGGAATTCTGCATTGAGGTCAAAAAGTTAAAAGAAAGTCATGGCTTGGCTGGTAGAGGGCTGGGGCTGGATAATGGCTCAGCATAATGAGTTGGGTTTGCTGCAGTTTATACTTATTTGTATAAAAATATATTTATGTGAATAAGTATATTTCTGACTTTAAAAAAATCCCTCTGTTTCTGGTGATGTGCAAAGGATGATACACAGTTCCTGTTTCTTGTTATAGGAGTTGGACCTTGGGTTACAACTGTATGACTTTTGCAGGAATTGTTTCAGTATATTGTAGAGAAACATGAATTTGAGGTCATAGTCTA
Source organism: Origma solitaria (assembly GCA_013397895.1). Lineage (NCBI taxonomy): Eukaryota > Metazoa > Chordata > Aves > Passeriformes > Acanthizidae > Origma > Origma solitaria. Next base: position 393,038 of record VZRL01001029.1, read on the forward strand.
CTGCTTCAGGCACTGTATGTGCAGCAGCATGAAGTGTAGGAACATGTGATTCCTCTTGCTAGGAAAGAGTAAATCAAACTGTACTGAACTGGTTTGCCTTTTCTGCAGCTGCAGTGAAAGCACGTGTACACTGAACTATCTGAAAAGCTGTGAGATTTTAAACAGAACAACTGTTCCGTGGACTGTAAAGCCCAGAAATAGTTATTTGGCATATTTTGAATTTCTTACTTGGCATTGGGTTTATTTTGCTTCTGAAAATTGCATTTGTATAATGTTCTTAGACAGTGCTAGCTGCAATTGTCATGGTGAACCTAAAGGGAATGTTTAAGCAGTTTGGAGATATCATGCACTTCTGGAGAACCAGTAAGATTGAGCTGGTGAGTATTGCACAGCTCAGTGCATATATTTTACTATGTTAAGTTTGTTGCTATCCCCAAAGCAGTGTAGAAACTGATCAAGGAGTTACAAATTAGTGTTGTATTGCAGATGAACATAAGACAGGGAGCTGTAAGTACCCTGGGAGAGTGATCTGTTGGAGACACGAATATTTTTGTTGTGGTTCAACAGTCTTGTAACTCAGGTCAGAAGTGGTTTTGCTGCAGTAAAAGCAAAGCTCTGGCAGTGTTTCTTTAGGAACTGCACTGAAGGCTGTGGGAAGAATTTGAAAACAGAGTAACAAAGAAAACCACTTGAAGGTATTTGCCATCTTTTAAGATAAACCAAAAACCTGTCTGGAGTGAGCCAGAACTAAGAGTGTATTGGAGGGAACATTTTGGTGGCATTTCTCTCCTGGATGGACTGGCTGATGAAACTGATTTAGAGCTATTTGCAGGCCTTGAATTTTTTTTTTTTATCCTAAGGTATTTGGAGTCTGGTGATGGTGGAATGGGACTTAAAGCATTAATTAATGTGACAGTTTGTCAGATGTTAGTTAGAGTGCCTTGAACTTTTATGCCCTTCTGAAAGGTTAAGGCATTTCCCATCTGCCATCATGATGGATCACATTATAGCCCATTCCTGATCAGAAGTGATACATAGGTTTTGAGGTTGGGTTGTGCTCTTGTTTTTGTTAACAGGAAAGGATGCATAATAATTCAGACCTTTTCTTTGTTTTAGGCCATCTGGGTGGTAGCTTTTGTGGCTTCTCTTTTCCTGGGACTAGACTATGGTTTGCTTACTGCAGTAACATTTGCAATGATAACCGTTATTTACAGAACACAAAGGTCAGATTTCTTCTTTATCAAAATTAGTGTTTGCTGATCTTCTGTATGGCTTTGTTTGCTTAAGGGGTGCAAATAAACAGGAGTCCATTCCAGCCTTTTCAACTGCATGCTGTATAGAATTTGCTTCCTAATATAGGTCATGCCCTTTGGCTCTGATCCAGGGTTCACATTTTCTTTTTCTGAGAACAAAATTTTTAGAGGGCATGAACTCTCCTTCTCAGTAATAAGCAGAAGATTTTTCGTTTCTCGTAGTGGTTAATCTTCTTGTTTATTTTCTTTTAATGCCTAGAGTTTACAACTTTAAATCTTCTTGCTGCCGGTTTCAGTACATTATTATGTTTTGTGTGCATTAATTGTAACGGACAAGCTGAAGTTGTGTCAGGTTATCACTAGATGAATACTTAGGTATTTTAAAAGAAAGTTCTAATCTGTCAAAAAACTATGGCTGCTTTTCTAGTTTTCGAGCCACTTCTCCCCATTCAAAGTGTCAAAGCTCTTATTGTGAAGCTTTCCAGGTCTACAGTGAAATGACTTGCATAGGACTGCCATGTGGGGCCTCTGGGCTCAGGGTCTGGGACATGCAGGTGGAAACTGTGTAAGAGTCTTGGTTTCATCTGCATTGGAATGAAAGCAAATTGTAAGATTTCCACTCTGCATAAATAAGAGTATTTTTCTGCTGTCTCTATGTGGTTTTATTCTTGCAAACAGAACAGTAATGTACTTTGCTGTCACAGTGCTTGTGAGTTGGGAATATTCATCTGCTTAGGCATTGTCCTGGGAGCAGAGTGGCTCTGAAATCACAGCATGTCTTCTGCCAATATGAGTTTCCATATTTGCAAGACAGTCAATGGAGTTGTGCCAGTTGGTGCTGCAGAGAATTTGCCGTGTACTTTTGCATGTTTTGACTCATGCTTTTCAGAAAATGGCAACATTTCAGTGTGAAGCTTATAAATTGTTTTAACACTGACAGAAACAAACTTTTTTTATTGTGTTCTGCCATAAACTGCTCACTGCATTTAACCATGTTTAGATAACTCTGTATCAGACAGGCCCTGCAGAAGGACCATCTAAAATAAGTTTCAGTCTCTGTTGAACACTCACTTTTCCCCTTTAAAAGTGATAATATTGAAATATTTGTTTCCTTTCTCTCTAGCCCTCAATACAGAATCCTTGGTCAGATTCCTAACACTGACATCTACTGTGATGTGGAAGAGTACAAAGAGGTAGGAACATGTTCTTCTGCACTGAGGAGTTTCATACAGTGGAGCAAAGACAGCGGTGGCAATTTGCTTTGCCCTACCACACTGCACATGCACTGCTGTCTGCTGAGCGTTCACCTGTGTTGAAAGAAGTAAATTCGGGTTTAATAGTAGAAGCTGCTTTGTTCAAAATGTGAGCTCTTTGTACTGCACATACATTTCACCAGGAGGTGATGAAAAGTAACTTTTATCTTATTTCCATTGTCCTAGTTTGTACAAAATGCTAAAGTGTTTAGGGATACCACTGCTAAACCTGCTGTGTGCACAAGTGCATACACCAGGCCACCTTCTTTACTTGTGTGGCAGTATTGCATGGAATCCATGGAGCCAGCATCCAAACTTGTATGTTCTTCAGATTTGTACAAACTGTTCAAAACAGCACCCCACCCATCCTCTGCTTGTTAAACATACATGATTAATGGCACAATTGCTCACCATGTACTTACCTTCTCATAAATGCCATTTTGTTCAACCAAAAGACGAAAGCATTACATTTTGTCAGTGCAGTGGATATAAGTATGCTGTATTTATTCCCGAACAGCAGCTACCATTTTCTGCGCTCTCTGCCATGTTCTCAGAGATGCTGCCGTGAAAGCTACATCCCCCTTTACTGAGGAACCAGTCTGTAAAAACCTATGGAAAGAGATGATGCAGTTCTGCCTTAAATATGATGCAAAGCAGGAGTATAGGTGCACACATTTATATCTGTAGGCAAAGGAGAGGAGGCTCTGTTTCTGTTACACTGAATGCAGTCAGCATTTCCTCCTGGGTAAAGATGGGCTTGGCAGCATATGGCAGGCTGGGTCTCTGCTGCTGGCCAGGTCATTTGCATGCAAAATGTCAGAGTTCAGCTGTTTAGAGAGGACTGCCTTTAAAGTAGGGGAAAGAAGTGAATATCAGGACTTGTCTAAAGGCCTGGATAAAACCAAAGATTGGAAAGGTTGGTTTGTTTTGTACGTGGGGAGTCAAGAAAGAAAAAGAGAGAAAGAGGCAAGTCATTATGCCTGTAGGAAGGGAGGCTAAAACGAAGCAATTCTAGGCCTGCATGATTTCCTCATGGTAATACCATCTGCTGACAGCAACACCAGAGAACTGTAAATATTTAGTTCTTTTTTTATGGCTGTGCATTTTGTTATAGTAAAGAAGGAGAAATGTTGCCAGGCGTCGATCGTGTGCAGTATTACACCGGGAAGGGGGGAGGCTCTGATCTCCTGGTTACCTTTGCTCATGAGCAGTGCCAACCTTCTTTATTTGGCACGTGCTGGGTGCCAGCCAGGGTTGGCCGTCCCTGCTGCATGTTTGTGTGTCTTGTGATCACACAGATGCTTTTATTCTGTTTAACTGTGCACATCTAATATTTCCCTTAGGTTAAAGAATGTCCTGGAATAAAAATATTTCAAGCTAATACATCAGTTTATTTTGCTAACAGTGAGTCATATATGAGTGCTCTGAAGAAAAAGGTGAGTAAAGTAAGCTCTTTAGTGTCCATGTCCTGAAAATTCAAACTGGCTTCTGAAACATGCCCATCTTTCACCTCCTTTAGTGTAGCCTCTAGCAAAGATTTTCTCAGCCTGTGGCCTCTGGTGAGCTGTAAAATATGAGAAGGTGACCCTCCAGCCAGCTACAAATTATATTAGGAAGCAACAACATGGTGGGAGGGAATAAACAGACAAAGTGTAGCTTCATACTGACTGCTGAATGGAAAGGGGTGGGTGCAGAACACAAACTGGTCACACTTTTTTTTCTGCAGGAAACTAGTTGCTGAACTGAAAACAAAATGGGAATGAAAGTTTCCTTGTTGGGTGACTAATTTTACTGGAGTATTGGAGTATTTACATGGAATATTGTGGGCATTTAGTGCCTCTCATGGGCAACAGATCACCTGCACACAGAGTGTGTCTCACTCCCTGTGTCACCCGTGGTTTCACTGGGTGGCAGTGGCAACAGCAGAACCGCCTGACCCGGTGACAATTGCACCTGTACTAACTTCTGAAAAATTTTTCTGTAGCTCCCATGACGAGTCTTATACAAAACAGGTGGGTGGTACTTGCCCTCACAAAGCAAGAAATATTAGTGATTATTGCCCAAATGCACTTCTCTCCCCTTTGCTCTCTGCACTCCAATCAGCATTTGGTTGAGACACGCCACTCTCTGATTTCAAGAAAAGAATGAGATGCATCTTTCCCTCATCTTGTTAACACAGTGCTTGCCAAGATTATTCCTTCTTTATACTGTTCTCACCTCCACCAAGGGAAGCTGGAAAATGTAGGCTTGTCTAAATTTATGGCAGTGATTAATTCATCAAATTGATACTCCAGTGCCATCCTAACAAGCTGGATCTCCTCTGATAGTGCTTTCTTCTCCTGACAGACCGGAGTGGACCCTGGTGCCATATTAGCAGCGAGGAGAAAAGCCCAGAAGCGCCATGCCAGGGAGATAAAGGTAGCAAATGAACACAGAAAGAAAGCTGTGCTGAAGCTCGTGAGCTCTTCGGTAAATATTTACCTCTGCTTTATCAGCTTACAGCCTGCTCTCAGGTGCTACCACTCTTATTTCATACAAGGGGCAGAGGGCTGCTCAGGGAGCAAGTGCTGTGCAGAGGGGACAGGTGACAGAAGGAGCAGTGTAAGGATCAGAGGCGCTCTGCTGGATTGGGTAATTGTGTTGGACCTTGATTGCAATCAGGTAGCACAGAGAGGCACAGACCCTCTCTGCACTCTCATGCTGTCTCAGCGGTGGTGTTGGCAGCAATCGAAGGGACCCTGCCTCTGCCCTTCCCCACACACTTGGAATAGTCATGTAGAAGTAAGATGTAATAAAATTAATTCAAATTAGCAGCCCCTGTAATAAGAAGGTGCCATCCCCTCTGCTAATCCTGGCATGGCCAAGTGAGGCAGATACACTGAGAAGGGTTATTTGGCACATGCTTATGCTTTTCTGCATGTTTAAACTCACCCCCATGGTGGGAGCTGGTGTGTGATTTTTAACATGGGAAACCTAAAAAAGGCCTAACTTGAAAGCCTGGTTGCTGTTGCATGTTTTGAATATATAGGCCTTGATGGGATCAGCAGGGATAAGGCAAGGAAGTGGAGTAAAAGTGTGTCAGTAGAAATGAACAGGTGTCAGTGTTTGAAGGAAATAGGAAATTCAGTCCTGAGATGACAGCTGTAAGCTGCTTGTGTGCAGCTGTAGAAAGGCTGGGCATAAGAGAACAAACCTTGATATACACAAGATATGGAAGTCTTTGTGCATGTCAGGCCAGTTTCTGTAGTGACCAGGAGCTGTGCACCTTTTAAAGGCTTAAGGAACCTGTAAGCGAGGGCAGGAAAGGGATTTACTTTGAAAAATCATTGACTGCCTTTAAGCTTTATTTATCTCCTCTCGCAGACTAACGATGTAGAAGCAAGTGTAAAACACGAGATAGCAAGTGATGACTTACCTGTGAATGGAAAGTTTGCAGATTCTAGTGTACAAGACATGTCTCCTGATGAGCATGAACATTTTGTGGAGCCCAAAACAAACATTCATTCTTTAATTCTGGATTTCACCCCGGTGAACTTTGTGGATTCAGTTGGAGCAAAAACACTAAAATCAGTAAGTAGGAGCTTTTTTCCCCCAGAAAAACACATAGAAAACTCATCAGGTACCTAAAAAGGAATCTGTCAGCATGAGACATAACTGCCTGCTCAAATACAATCCAATATCCCACCTAGTCACTGTTTTAATTCTGTAAGTTTTAGCTGAATACTGAGGAATGTTGACTGTGCAGGTTTCACAGTATTTGGCTTCCAGAACTGCTGTGTGTATGATGATATATATCTGCATTTAACTTTAGCTTAACTCTGTTGCAGATTATAAAAGAATACAAAGAAGTTGGTGTCTGTGTCTGCATTGCCAACTGTAGTGGTGAGTTGAGATTTTTTTTCTTTTTTGTAAGCTTCATGGGAGAGATTGTGTTTTATCTTTTTCCCTCTGCTCCCAAATTTTCTGCTGCCTCAGTAGCATCAGCACTTTCCATAAAATTGGATTTGAGGAAAAGCAAGCCCATATGCATTTGTCTTAACTTCAGTGAAAGCAGAGCACTGATGCAATGAGCTTTATGAGGACTGGATCCTGCTCCCATTTCTTCCAGCTGGCAAGCTGGGAATGCCACACTGAACTTTGTATCTTGAAATTGTTGTGATAATGTAATAAGGAGAAAAGCCCAAAATGTTCCACTATGCAATATTTGGAATTGTAGCATCTTCTGCCAAGAACAGGCCTCTGTCTATGTCTGGATAAGTGAATTACCTGTTTGGAGTGGAAGTAGCATGCCATCTACCTGGCTATTTCAAATTTTTTAGTAATAACAAGAGAACAAGTTGTCATCTTCTTCTGGGATGCCACTGTCTTCCATCTTTGTACTTATGTGTATGTGCTGATGCCGTGTTTGGTTTTGTTTTGTAGGCCCTGTCATGGATGAGCTGACAAGACTGAATTTTTTTGATAAAACTGTAACAAGAGAGTTGCTGTTTCACAGTATTCATGATGCTGTCCTTGCTTGCCAAGTGAAAGATGGCTCTGCTGCACAGGCTGCCTCAGACCTTTGAGGAGTGGCATGGAGCAGAATGGAAGCCACATTTCTGCTGATGGAGACTCTTCCTGAATATTTAATTTGCACAGTTTGAAGAGAGCCTGAGGCTGTTTGTATCTACGGGTATAGGGTGGTGCTTATTTTTTGTAGGAGGAGTATAAGGAAATGGATGCCTTCATGCTCTTGAATTTTTTCCTTCGATCAGGGTATAGCCTTCCAATAATACACAAGCACAAAATTATGCAAAAAAAGAAAATTCAGTGTATTCTGCTGCAATCAGAATCTAGTGGACAAGGTGACATTCCTGTTCCTGTTGAGAAAATGGGCACTTTAACTCACTATGAGTGGGATCTTGCAGGAGGTAACTGTTCTGCAAGTGCAATACACTGTACCAGTGTCTTTAAAGAACTTTCTTAGATGACTTTTAAAGCCTGATGTCAACATCTGCATACAACAGATTCATAAAATTTATAATAATCTGCCAGCTGGATTGATGAATTCACACTGGTGGCTTTTAGCTGCTGCTGTTTTTAAACCTGGATGGTACCATTTTTTAAAAAAAATTACCTAACCTGTCTCAGCTATACTCAATTCTTCATTTTTGCTCTAAGTGAACTTCAAGTCAGAAACTCATTGTTTAATTATTACATTATCAGTATGGTATTTGCACTGCCAAAATCTGGTTAGGCTTTTTAGAAAAGAACACAGTGAATTTAAGCTAAACTTAATTTAGCTTCAAAGTTTGAAGACAAAACTGGTTTAGGGCAGGAGTGAAGCCTGTTTAAATTAAGTACTGATGCCCTATATGCAGTCTCTTAAGCTGGAATGAAAATTTAAACAAGACCTAAAATCTCAGTGGTCCGAAAAAAACCTATTTTTCTGTTGCCCATCTTCCTCCTTGTAATGCTGCTTCTGCCTCAGCTTTTAAGTGCTTTGAAAACACAGTTCAATAGAACTCAAAAATGGTACGTTTGGGTTTTTTAAAAGAAACGGTAGTGTGGGATTTCTTTTTCACTTGTCAGCCTGGCCACTGTGGTACTGCCTCACGTCAGGTGTGAGACGAAAACCATGGAAATGGATATCATGCAAAAGAAATCTTCAATGCCCCTGTTTCCCTCAGAATAGTCACTGTGAAGCTCAGCAGAGGCAGGAACCTGTAAGTGTTTCTCTGTAGGTTATTTTGACAACACAGGGCAAGTGGGGCACCAGGGACAGTTCATTCAGCACCATCAAATCACAGGTCCTGTGCATAAGGAATTCAGACACCTTCCTCACCTCTGATCACAGAATGTAATATTCTTATTTTACTTCAGGCTCTGTTGCAATTAGGGCTTGCTTCAGGTAAACTGTTTCCCAAGAATGGGGGAAGTCAGGGAAGATGCTTCATTTCCTCAAGACTCCCCTGCCAGTAGGGATGGGAAGCTTTCTGCATCAGAAATTGCTGCTTAGCTGGAGTTCAAAGGATGAAGTGCATGCATGTCAAGACATTGTGTGTGCTTATTTAAACAACTTTTGGTACATTTTGTAATGTTAACTAGTTCAACAAGCCTTTTTATCTACATACAGTATATTTTTCTACTTTCAGCTTGTCGCAGCTTCAGTTTTTAACTCTGTGGTCTCTTCAGTTCACATCGAAACCCTGTCAACTTCCAAAATAAAAGTGATGTCACTTGTCAAAATTTTCCAGTTTGTCTTGGTGAGACTCTGTATGAGGAACAAGCTGAGGACCCCAGATACAAGTGACTGATGCCAAGGGATGGGGCAGAAGACCTCCAGGCACATCTTTCCTGCTGTGCTGGTGCCTGCTCCTCACTCCTGGCACCCCCACGAACCCCTCTCAGTGCCAGGCCCCACAGGGATCCAACTCCAGCTGCATCTCCCATCCTGGCAGGAACAGCTGTACTTCCCGGGGAGCTGCTGAAATGCTGGACTGAGCCCTTGCCCAGAAAGTCCCACATCCCAGACCATGCAGAACAAGTGCCCCTGCACCCCTCCAGCAGTGCTGGTAACATCCCATAGAACAAAATCTGGCAGCTTTTGCTCATCTCTTCCTGTGCTTTGCCCCCAGCTGAAGCACTGCTTCTGCCTGGGAGCCTGAGCCAGCCCCTGGAAAGGGCACCCCGTTCCTCTTCCCTGCACTGATTAACAGACCTCTGTCTAAAAACTGAATCCTACCTCAGGCTTGTCAGTGTGAGATCAAACAACCCCAGGTCCTTTAACCTTGTAACAGGGCTCCAGTTTGTTGACAGGGACAGGGCAGTGCCTCCCCCCTCGATGATGAAGCTCCACCACAGCAAATGGCACTGGATGGCCTAAGTCTGGGTTGGTACCTCTTAATAAGCAGGGTCATGTTCTGCTCCCCTCCTTTTTTGCAAAAGTACTGATGATAATTCAGGATAGCTGGTAAGATCCAAACTCTTTCTACATACTTCACTTATCCTTCTCAAGTAGAAACTACATTTGACTTCAAGTGCTGCTCTTGATAAATAGAGATGCTGTCAGTGCTGCTTTCTGAAAATGAGAAACATTCTGTCCCACCAATAAACTGGCATCCCTCCCTAAAATGTTCTTCCTGAAATGACACATGTAAGTACTGAGATTGCCCAAGCTTCCATATCAAGATACTGACACCAACCAAAATCCTAATCCAGTCCATGTGCTGCATACTCTCTCCCTATTGCACACACTTCCTCTTGCAAAGAAAACAGACGCAGCTTCATAATTTAAGTTTGATGAATTGATTGGTCTGATCCAGTCAATTGACAATAGAACTTTTCTCACTTCCAAGACAAAGCAGTTCCCAAAAGCATTTTTTCCTTTAGGTATTTCTTCAAGCTCTTCCACCTCTTCCCCTCTAAGCACTTCAATGCCACACTTCGAAAAAAAGGTAAAATGAAAGACTGTTGCTTTTCGTTGGCCACACCCAGCTCTACAGGAAACACATCAGATTAACAAGGATTAACCTTTCAATGCTGCCTGTGGCCAGCAACTCCCAGCCCCTGCCCAGTTATGTAGTATCAGCTATGGAGTACCCAGCTATGATGACCCCTGTCAGGGTCATCCTCTATGTGTAGCAGCATCTTAGACAAGTCATACACTGTAACAAAGTGCTCATGACTAGACTGTTCTCAAACTCTTTAGAGCAAGATCAGGGAAATCTTCCTTTAGCACTAAGAAATTACCTTCTTCTTCCTTGGCCCATTTACTGTTTTGTAAAACACAACAAAGAATCTCAGCAAAAGGGATAAAAAAACCACTGGAAATAAAAAACCAAGTTGTGATGGTACCAGAGTGCTCATGAAGGGAGGAAAACACTGTCTCTTCGTGTTTTCCCTAAGCTGGGCAATGACTCACACCACCATCCATACCTTCCTCTGGCGGTTCCCATTTTCTTGGGACACACCTACACTTCGGTGCTGAGCATCACACAAACATTTCCCAGTACACCCAGAAACACTGGAGTCACTTCCAGCACCTCTGTGGCTCAGATTTCAAGCTCTGGGGTGTAGATGGTGACCAGAGATCTAAACTTGGGATGTCTAACATTGCCCAGGTATTTGATTTAAAATTATCTGGGGTCTAGGCTGTGCTACTGTAACCTCACTGAGATCTTTTTCCTCCAGCAGCAACACTTCACTGGTGTAGAACACTCACAATGAACACATACCTACTCTTTGGAACACTCTATTTATTTCTAGCTTCCAAGAACAAAACATAAATCACTACACTTGGATTTTTGTTCCACAGAAAGTTTAAGAGCAACAGGAAGAACATTCCCAGGTATTAGTTGTAGGTCATGTAGCGCGGGGTAGCACTGAACTTGGCATACGATTTGATCACTTTGTTCACTGCCTCCAGGAAGTCCTTCTCAGTGGCGATTTTCCGGCGCGCTCGGATAGCGAACATTCCTGCCTCAGTGCAGACACTGCGGATCTCAGCACCTGGGAAAGGCAGGGAAAAACAGCTCAACCCTGACTGCCAGGGGACATGGAGCATACACAGAATTGTTTAAATAAATAAACACATTCAGCTTACCTGTGCTGTTAGGACACAGCCGAGCCAACAGCTCAAATCTGATGTCCCTCTCCACACTCATGGAACGAGCGTGGATCTTGAAGATGTGAGTTCGCCCCTGAAGAAAGAGAGGACAGAGGTGTTCATGGTACAAAAGAAGTGATGACTCCAGCCTGCAGCTGTCCACATCCACAGCATGGGCAAATGGAAAAGGCACCTTGTATTTGCTGCCCAACTATGTTTTCCCATGCCTGGACTGGAATATGTAAGTGCCCGTGAGACTAAACTAAGAAAATAAAATGATTTTTCATCATAAAAATCTCTCTCAAAAGAGCCAAATAAAACACATTCCAACTTCCGAACTAAATCATGGATCTGGTTAAAGGATTTTTTATCTGCTGAGGCAGGAACATACAGTGATTACAACTGTTTACCATGGCTTCTCAGCCAGGGATGGAATCTGTGCAGTGTGGGAAAAACTTTGGCACATCTTTAATCCCCCATATTTCCATGTAGTTTCACATAATTTAAGAGTGCTGCTTTTGCTAATTCGCAGAAACATCCAGACAAGGATGCCCTAACAAAAGAAACACTCTGGTATCAGAACACACTTGGCTGTGAAATAAAGAATTCTCACCTCAAGATCAGGCAGGCTGAACTCTATCTTCCTGTCCAGCCTGCCAGGCCTCATCAGTGCTGGGTCCAGAGTGTCGGGCCTGTTTGTGGCCATGAGCACTTTGATGTTGCCCCGGGGGTCAAACCCATCGAGCTGGTTGATGAGCTCCAGCATCGTGCGCTGCACCTCGTTGTCACCCCCAGCCCCGTCGTCGAAACGAGCACCTGGAGAGGAGACACACGAGTTTCACTGAGGGAGAGGCACCCCCAGGCCATGGACACAGAGGTGTCACAGCAGCTGCAACACAGGACACCTCAGAAAATTATTTTAAATTGCATACAGGTATTTATGATGACTTAAAAAGGTGTGAGGGGTTTATTTGGGTGATACATTTCAAACCAAGAGTGAGTGCTGTAACCTGTCAGTTAAACTAAGTGCTGGATCTTCATCCTTAGTACGAAAGGGCCTCTATCTCCCTAACAACTGACCAAGCTGCTGGAATTTATACAAGTATAAAGTGTTTGTTTTGCCTCCCCTCAACCAAAATCATCCTTCTCCTTCATCTGTGTAAAAACTGTTCTACCTTCAAAGGGCCTAAGCATTTCCTCTCAGAAAAAGAATAACGTTCAGGAAGTAATAAAGACTTGGGAGTGTAGTCCAGAAGCTGAATGGGGTTTAAGTTAACAGTACTTTTTTGCAAACAAAATACAGAGATTCTTCACTAAAGTTTGAAGAATGTGGGTGTTCCAAATGTGCAAAAATGGCTTCCCATCTGGGCTACACTACATAAACCACTTCTGGACAGCTTCCTGGACATGGGGTGTGCCGGGAGTAGTTTTGCTAACTTAGTATTTACAAGCACTTATCTTGAAATGCAGCAATCCAGATAAAGAACTGCAAGAAAACCTGGAAGCTCTCATATGAGATTAGAACTGTAGCTCTACAAACCTACCTCCAATGGCATCAATCTCATCAAAGAATATAAGGCAAGCTTTTTTAGTTCTGGCCATTTCAAAGAGTTCACGAACCATACGAGCTCCCTGAAAGCAAAAAATCAAGATTTTGTTAGACACTGGAGCCACATTACAGGAAAACAATCAAAATCAATCTTTTCATGCTTCCAAACACTTCTAAGTTTACAATGAAAAAACTTTTTCTTTGTTTACATATATAATGGGACATTCATAAAGCTTAAAGCAATCTATAAAGGAGAGAAAATTACTGCTCTTAAAATCAGACGTACAGATAAAGTAGTCTACTTCAGGCAGTGAAAAATAAGTGGCAGAGTTGGGAGCAGAACCCTAATCAGAGTCCTCCTGAACCACAGACTTAACTCTGCACTGCAAAATCTCTTTAACCAGTGACAGCAAACCTCAGGTCTTGTCACCATTGCCTCACCTACAGAGATTTGTCTGACAGTTCCTTCCGCCTGCACCTGCAGCTTCCAAGTACATCCATCCCTCGTCCCCACTGCGGTGCTGGGCAACCACAAGTGAAATCTGCAAAACCCTCCACACTCCATCAAGTACTTGCTCTTACCTCTCCCACGTACTTCTGCACCAGCTCAGACCCAATCACTCTGATGAAGCAGGCATCAGTCCTGTTAGCAACAGCACGGGCACAGAGCGTTTTGCCTGTGCCAGGGGGCCCGAACAAAAGCACTCCTTTGGGAGGCTCAATTCCAAGGTTCACAAATCTTTCAGGCTGTAATGGAGGGAGACAGAAGGCAAGGTTATGTGCAAATTAAAGATTATGTGCACCACAGCGTATATGTGAATTAAGGAAATCATTGATGAAGAGCAATGTAAACGAGGCCGGGCTGGATTTCACTTGTTTAAACCTGACTTCCTCTCACTCTGCTGTTTACACTCAGTGACATTGTCTTTTCTTGCTTTTTCAGATGCTAACACATGACCAGAATACATCCAAAAGTTTCAATCTGGAGGTTACTTACATGAAGCAGAGGGGTTTCGACCACCTCTCTCAGCTTTTCAATCTGCTCTTTACAGCCACCAACATCACTGTAAGTGACATCAGGTTTTTCTTCTACCTGCACAACAAAGAGGTGAGTGAGCATTTACCAGCCCGGTGCTGCAAATCTCTCCAGGCTTTCAACAGCCCACAACAAAATCCAGCTAAAGGAATCACAATTACAAGACAAAGTCACGTCAAAATAAGTAAAGGCAATGCTCACTTGCATCATGGTGACTGTGGGATCAATCTTTGGAGGCAAGGGGATATGGATTTGGTACTTGTTTCTGTCCACCCTGGTGAGAAAGCATAAAGACTATTATTTTAACACTGGTTAAGTAAAGTGTTACGGAGAAACAAGTCTGTAAATGAGAAGCTGAATTCTTGAACTGTTCTTTTCTCTGGCATCAAGAGAGCCCAGCCCTGAAAGCTAACAGTCAGGTAGGCTAGATACTGGAATTCTTTCTGCAGAAAATGTTAAGGTTTCCAAAACTATTAATTCCAAAGTATTTTGAAAACTAAATTTCAAAATATCCCATGGAGCAAACTGGCAAAATACTGATTCGAAAAGTAACAGGTTTTACCTCCTCGGTGAACATTTCCTGGCTGCCCTGTGTGTAACCACAGGGTGACACGCAGGGCAGAGCCTACGTAGGCTCTCTGAAAGCTGGGACTATTTGGGCCCAAACTGAAAGGTTTCTGTCCATGGCACGTGGTTTTTTGTCAAAATAACATCAAAACAAAAGATTCCAGCAGAGCATACAGGTGAGTTACTGTCTTCCAAGAGAAAGACATCACTGTTGTAAATTCAACCACTGCAAAAACAGGAAATGAGGGCTGTTGACATACCAAACTACAACGTGAGACTACTCAGAGAAAGCTTCAGGCTGCAGGAAGACTCACAAGAACACAAAGACTTTGCATACCCAACTCTCATGCCTTCTTCTATGTCAGTAGGTGCCACCTGGTCACTGAGATCCACCACGAACTTGGCAAACTGCTTGACATTGATAATGTACTTGGGATCCTCAGAGTCTGCATTGATGATCTTCGTGCACCTAACACAGAAACACAATTACACCTCCAGGCAGACAAATGTTTGCTATCTGCATAAGCATCAAGAGAGTCCCATCTTCCAAATACACCAGAATAGTTGTTGTACTTGTGATTACAGCATTATAGCATCACACAGTAACTGCAGGAGTAAGTACAAGTATGAAGTATGTAACACATAATCATAGCTCCTTTATGGTTCAGTGGTAAAAAGCACTTTCAATATGCACAACACATGAACTTCATTTCTTGAAGTCTACACATAAGCTATAAATCAGCTATAAAATTTTTAACACTATGGAGCTCTGCTGGAAGTAGAAGAGTGCGCCCACCTTGCCACTTGCAACGGTTGCTCACTTTGGAGGGTTTGTTTATCTGCAGCCAGATCCCAAAGGGCAGGAGGAGCCAGGCCAGTGTCAGATTCCTTGATTCCTGTGTGCAGCACAAACAAGCTGAGGAGGATGGAGCTAAATGGGATGTCAGCCATCCTTCCCACACCAAAACCTTAGAGATAACCCTGCTGACAGCTTTTGGAGAGACCTCCAAAACAACGCACACACATATCTTTGATGGATTTCCTAAAAAACAAGTTTCCTAAAGAAAGAGCTGGTGTGACCATGCCAGCTGAACATTCAAATCCCAGCCTGGCCACCCTCTCAGAAAATTTTGCAATGTGGGGATGATTACAGCAGGACAGAGATATCACTGATAATGCATATCTACATTTCACAAAGGAATGAAACTCTGAAGTCCTTTCACTGAGGGAGAGCTTCAGTGCAAGGTATC
The DNA here is from genome assembly GCA_013397895.1 of Origma solitaria. NCBI lineage: Eukaryota > Metazoa > Chordata > Aves > Passeriformes > Acanthizidae > Origma > Origma solitaria. Next base: position 408,533 of record VZRL01001029.1, read on the forward strand.
AGAACCTAAGGGATTCACACAGATGAAAAACCCCATAAATCTTCCAAAACATGGATATAACAGGGACCATTTCCAGGATGTATTTGAAAGAATCAAAATTATTTTACAGGAGAAACTGTGGTCTTTGTGGCAGAACTGAGAGTCACTACAGGATTAGCAACAAAGAAAAATTAGGAAACAAGTTAATTGTTATTGTTATTGATTTAAACCCAGCTGATTTGAAATGCTAACTGCTCTGATAAACATTTCTTCATTACACAGGGACTGGTACCACTACTTCATGATCTAGTGTCAGAAAGGGCATTTGTTTCATGCCACTGTTACATGTAAAAACTACAGTTTTGATTAAAAATGTGTTAAACTATAAAATTACAAAATCACATGAACAGATTAGTCCTGGCCAACCAAAAAAAAAAAAAAAAAAACATCTACTAAGCAAAAATCTCATGCTACCAAATAAAGAATGGTATTCTTTTGAGAAAAATAACAACAAAAAAACAATGCGGAAGTTCTTTAAAATCAGATTCTTACAACACTTGTTTTGGTATCTATGGCTCTTCCATTGAAAGCTATCTCAGACAAAAACATACCAGTGAGCTCATTGATTTTCTTAAGCAGTTGTTGAATATCATCTTCTACTTGCTTGATCTGCCTTGAGTACGTGCTCTGGCCCTGGAAAAGGAGTATCATGTAGATTTCTTAACTCAAATTATCTCATGTTTAGCAAAAAATGACAAGAGCTGTTGAGCATCAAGATGTTCAACAGACTGTCTTGGTACAACAGCCAACTATTGATAACAGCCAAAAAAGACAGAATTAACTTCAAGTAACAATATTTCTGTTTGCAAAAACTGAAGCGCAGCTACACACAACTGACCAACTGTGAAGGTGGAAATTTTCCACATCTGTAAACTTTAAGGATTTGTTTTTCTTTAAAACCTGTTCAGTCTTACTTTTTTAAACTATTTCTCCTAAAGTTTAAAAAATACTAAGTAAAATCATATCTACAGAGAATTCTGAATGCACTTTCTGAAAACCATCTATACAAGTGCTTTAACTACCTTACCCAACCTTTCTACTATCCACACAAGACAGCAGAAAGATCAAAGGGCAATTCAGAATTCTTGCTTGTGATAAAATACTTTTTTTTAAAATCTGGATCTGACTAACACAGGCACCTGGATGTGCTTTACAAGATCTCTTTTGCAAACCACTGGCAACAAAAAATGAAGCTGCAATGGGTACAAACTCTATTTTCAGAGCTTTGCAAAGAAGTCTTGGTGTCAACAAAATTCAGACTTCTGCCAAAAATACCTATGCTACAAGTTTCATTTCTCAAGAGTTCTTTCACAGACCAACTGTACTTCCCAGTGGAAAGGGTAAAGTAGCATTTTAAGCCTTACTGTCTATGGAAAATGCCTCCCAACATTACATTTGTTTAACATGATGGCAAAGAGCAAGTCAACTTGATGGCAGTAGGGGTCTTAAAATGATTTTTTGTATAAACCAAGAAAACTGGCTAGTGAAAAAGCCCTAGTAACGCCCTGGCTGTTAGACCCCTATGGCAATCAGCAATGATATACAAAACAAAAATAAGAGGAAAAAATCCTGAATTACTTGCAATTTAACAAACCCACTGGATTATTTTTAGTGTGGCAGGTTGGGGCCTTCTTGTTGGAAGGTGAAAAGAGAGAAAAGATTTTGGCAGAAAACCATTAGGAGAAGGAGAGTTATCTACTTGCTAAGTGCAGACCCCTCCACTCCTGCACTTTATTCCCCACAGGAATTGCTTTTTGTCTTCAACACTCCCAACATGTGTGTGCTACTTACATATGTTTTCAGCAAGGCAATATCCCCTTCATCGAGAGCTGAAACAAGACAGGGGAGACTTAGCTTCCAGTTTTAAAAACAAAACCAGCAGTATCAATTCTCCTTCTAAAAGATCAAAACATGTATTTTAAAGAGATTCTTTTGACTTTCCACTTTTCACTGAACCAAAAAGCATCAGATACCCAAGAAAAACAAAAGAGGGTCTCCAGCTACTCTCTTCAGTCCAAAAACCTGCACCACTCAGAGCTCATATCCAGCAGGCTGCTACAATTCTGCCTCACTCAGAGTAGTTTCCCAGCCTATGACTACAAAAAGGGATGGAAGATACCAAAACTTCATCTTTTTAACTTTTTGTTTCTAGATGTTCAAGAAAGCACCAATGAAAAACTGTCACCACTTTCCACCAGTGATGTCTCTCTTCCAAAAAGCCCAGTGTGAGCAGGGAACAGCAACCAAATCTAAGCTGGTCCGGGTAACAAAACATCACTGTAAACTCCTGGTTTTAATACTGTAAAACAGAAAACATGGAAAGGGTTGTACTAAATGAGATAAAGTGTGGTGCAAATTCCCCTTTCAAACAGGAAGGTCTATAAAGGTGGTAAATTCATGGTGAAACCCCATTCCTGTGTCACACATTGTTATTAACTGCCCTTAAAACAATTTCCTTATATTAACATTTGTGTTGGGGCTTTCAATCCCAGTAAACTTTCAGCAACTTTCAGCAGAATACACAGGAAGGAGTCTCCTGGTTTAAACCTGGACTATGCTGCCTTTTACTTGACTTGAACATGGCATCTAAGACTTTCACTTGAGCCTGAGAACCGCCCCAGAAGAGCAAGCAGCACCAGCTGCTCCATGTGTCCAGTTCTGCACAGAGGTGGCTCCAGGGAACCCTATCCATTAACTAAGAAAAATATAACTCTGTTACTGTCACCCCCTGCCACACCACTCTCACATCACTTGCCATTTAACAGATGTTCAACATCCCCTCTCCCTTCCCATCCCAGTTTCCTCTCTTGCCTAATTCCACTCTATCATTTAAGACGGATGGAGCCTAAACCACACGGTATTGGTGATCTGAGTGTAGTATATGTTATACAGTATTCTGAGAATCTTTTATGTTGACCCTTATTTCTTTCCTGACTATTTGTATTACCCCATTGATTTTTTTATAGCTACTAAACACTCTGTTGCTATAATTCAGAAATCTTTCCCGAATGGGAACAGCTCAAAGTCCATCACTGATTACATTTTGCACTGCTTGCGCTTCCAGATGCATTATTAAATATTTACTAACACGAAATAAAAAGCCAGAATAAACTAAAACATGAGGAGCAAACGGCAACTTTCACACTATGTCAGTATCCTCGGACAACTCTGCCACCTCTCCCTCTCCAGCTTCCCGGCAATTCCTAAAGAAAGCGGCAGCACACGGGCAGCTCTGCGGCGCTCCCCCGGGCAAGAGAAAGAACTCATCATGGAATCACCAAGGATGGAAGAGACTTTCAAGATCATCAAGTCCAACCATCGTCCCAGCACTGCCTCTGTCACCCCTAAACCACTAAAACACATCACCCAGCGCCAGATCCTGACGCCTCTTAAACTCTTCCAGGGATGGTGACTTCACCTCCTTGGAAACCCGTTCCAATGCCTGACCACCCGAAACGCGAATTTCTTTTTTCTAATATCTAATCCGAATCTCCCCTTCTCACTTTCAGGCCCTTTGCTCTCTCTCACTGCAGGCACGGCAGAAGGGAGCGGCCCCCACCTCACCACGGCCTCCTTTCAGGGAGGTGTAGTTTTATTGTATCACGTCTTGCTGTGTATTTTAAGCATAAAAGTATTAAACCACAAAAAACCATTTTTTTTTCCTCTCACGATAAGAAAATTAGGCATTTTAGGAAACTTTTTAAAGACAACCAGATTGAAAAGGCACATCGCCCCTTCCCCCCGAGGATCTCCCCGGTTTCCCCGAGCAGCCCCACACGGTGCTGGTTGCACCCGCGGTCGGTGCTTTCCGGCACGGGCAGCCCTCACGGACCGACCGTGCCCCGCAGTCCCGCGGCCTTCCCAACGCAGCCGCTCCCAGCCATGTTTGCGGGAGCCGCCCCGGCCCCGCCTCACACCCGCCAGCGCCGGCACCGCCCGAGCCCGGGCCCCGATGGGGGACACTCGCAGTGCGACGCCCGCAGTGCCAAAACGCACCTCAGAGACACTTTGAATCCATTTTAGTCCTTTTTTCCCCCGCCACCCCTCCAGCNCCCCCCAGCCCCGCCGCTCCCGGCACCGACATGGCCGCCGGCGGCGCCGCCCCGCTCCCGCCCCGGGCACTGCTCGGAGAGTGTCCCCCACATCGTCCCTCACCGCGGATGGGTTTGTCCTCCTTCTCCTCCTCCTTGGTTTTCCTCTGGTCGGCTCCCAGGTAATCCGGCATCGCGCCCGCCCGCCTTACGCAGCACCGCGCCGCTTCCGCCCGGAACACAAACCAGGGTGCACCGCGGGCCGCGCTCGGGCATCTCCTTCCCCCCGGCTCCGC
>VZRL01001029.1:413120-489018 GCA_013397895.1 Origma solitaria
GGGCAGCGCTCGGCCGTCAGCAGGCCGCTCTCGGCCGGTAGGTACCGCGGGCCGCCGGGGCCTGGCCGGGGAGAGGCCGCCCTCGAGCGCCCGCCCGGGCGCCGGAGCTGGGAAATCGGCCGCTTCCGAAGAACTTTCCTGTTTATTTGACTTAATTGTCTCCGTCTCGCGTGCCGTGCCTTCCCCGGCACCGTTTCAGCCCTTGTGCAAGCAACAAGTGTGGGTTCGCTGCCGGAGGGAGTGGCCTGGAAAGGGGGAGCGGGAACGCAGGGAAGATCAATCCGAATTTAATATCGCTGCCGCGGTTGTCTCCTCCGTTGCCAATAGGACTGTATTTAATATCGTTTGACACGCGCGTTCCTTTAACTTGAAAGCACCTTTCGAGATGTGAGAGCATAGCGAAGCGTTAGGAGGTTCCGTCTGATGGGCACGTGTGCTGCTTCTTGTACTCTGGTGTTTATGGAGCCAAAGAAAAGATTTGGTGATCTGTAACCTTGTGTGATGCTGTACTTTTGTGGGCTTTGATGGGGTTTAATTTTTTTTAAAAAAGTAAACCACAGAAGGTGAAGTTGCTTTTATGTTTTTGCTTATAGCATCAGTTCTCTGTCAAGTGGAACCTGTGGGAAGATGGTTTGAAGCATTTATTAAGAGGAGAAACATAAATGTTTCTGCCTCTTTCCAGGAGCTAGAAGATGAGAAGGAACTTTCTGAAGAATCGGGGGATGAAGAACTGCAGCTTGAAGAATATCCTATGTTAAAAACCCTTGACCCAAAGGACTGGAAGGTATTCAGTCAATATGGATTACTGTTAACTATTTTTGCCCATCAAGGTTATTTGCATTCCCAGCTGCTAAAGATCCCCTTCCTCTTCCCCTACCACTATATCTGGTCTGTGAAGGCAAACATATCAGGATAAGATCTTAGTTCTGAGCTGTTGCTTTTAGTTTTACTGCCTGAGAGTGTTAAAAGTGTCTCCCTGTCATTGTTGCCCTTATTCTGGAATTACATTGGCATGCTTAATACTAAAGACAGCAATTCAATTTAACAATAACTGAATTTTGTAGTGATTCAATCCAATTTATATTAAGCTACTTGAATTTCTATAACAGTGGCTTAATTCATTGTTATTCAGGTATTCAATAATTACAGTTTTACGACTGTTGTTCTATAGTCTTTTCCCAATGCTTATTGAGAGAGGGAAGAATCCTCCCTCTTGCCTTTAAGAGATGGAAAGGAGAACTGGTTTTCTGCATGTTCTGGTGTTCTAGGTTGTATTTATCAGTGTTTATTAGGTTTGTGGTTCTTTCCTCTCAGAATCAAGACCATTATGCAGTTCTTGGACTGGGAAATATACGATACAGGGCTACTCAGAAACAAATCAAAGCAGCTCGTAAGTACTTTTCCTTCATAAGCATTTTTTTTTTTGCAGATGTACACAACTGGTTTCCATGTGAAAATACCTGCATGTTGTGAACAAGCTTTTACTGTTTCACAGGCCTAGAAGTTTGATTTGCGTTGCTTACCAGCCTTCTAAATTCATGTCACAGCTCTGAAGTCCAGAGGCCTAAATGTAGGGAATTAAAAAATTTCACATCTCTGCTTCCTGGCCTGTGTGTTTTATCAACAGCCTTTAGACTGTAACTATACATTTCTGGTTTTGAGTCTGCAGTCAAAGGCAGAGGAATAGAGATTTCCCTGCCCTCTGTGTTCCCAGGGATTCCCTTGCAGGCCCCTGACGCTGTTGAGCTGCCACCTTACTGCTGCTGAATGCTTAAGAAAAGGCTGCTGTTAACAGTCAGATAAGACTGAGTGTGGCTGGGAAAGGAGCAGTAGCTTGTGATTTTTCAGGTATTCAAGTAACCAAAAGTTGCTTAGGCCACTGAGAAGCTCAGCTTTGTTCTTTGGTCATTTTGCCATTTGAAAACTGCAGAGTTCCTGTGGCAGGATCTCTGGGATGTTACCAAGCCATTAAAAATGAGGTTAATTTATGAGGTTAAGTTTCCTTGACCTTTTGGGTGAGTAAACAGTAGAACTTGGAAGTGCCAGTGTGCTGCTTAATGATGTCATGGGGTTGTGTTGTAAATCACATGATTTGGGAATGCATGCAGGTGCTTGGCAGGGTGGGACTTGCATGTGAAGGAGCATGTTGGGCTTTGGAACTCTATTTTGGGAAAGCAGTGTGCTTGACTTTGCAAGAAGGATGCCAATATTTAGTGGAGGAGGATTTGAAAATATTCTGAAGATTGTTCTGTAGCCTCTCTGGGATAAGCTGATGGCTTTGTGAATGGATCTTGCGAGCAGCTGTGCTGGTGCAAGAAGTATCACTGTCCCCACATATTTCCAAATGAAAATGGGTGGAAAATAGTGATTTACCAGCTTACACAGGAAGTCATGTTGCCCCAGGCAGGTGCTAGTTAACACCACCACTGTGGAGCATGTGCTGCTATGGAGCAGAGCAGTACCTGTTCTGGTGGGGGTCAGTGTCTCACTGATCTTCTGAGCAAGATCCAGAGCCTCTCTTTTTAGGAGCCTGACAGCACTCAATTGTTCCATGGTGCTGTAGAGATGTGATTCTTTCCCACCACCATATGCTGTGCTTTTCTGCTTCTAAGAAGGATTCTGATTTGTTTCTCAGGAGACAGGTTGCTGTAGCTGTTTGCATGGTATCTTCTCTGTGGTATTTTAGAGAGAACCAGGAAGGTACAGAGTGTGGAGTATGGCAATATGGCAAGACCTTCTGACAAAGAAGTCAGTCTAAAATCTGGTTTTACCTTTTAAACACCACAACCACCTTGGTAGCACCTTCAGTAGATACTCTGTATATGCCAGTTGTGCCTTTGGATTCAATGCCTGAGTAGAGGGAGCATTTAACCCAAAGTCTTATGTGTCTGCTCAACGTTAGCCATGAGGAAATGCAGCAGCATTCACAGGCTCTTGTTTTCTTGCTAAATTTTACTTTGGATCGTGTTCAGAATTTCAGTAATGAGACAGAATACAATTTTTATTCTATCTGAACTATTTTGTTTTTCATTAGAAATAACAACTAATATTACATTAATTTTATTTTTTCAGTTATGAAGCTAACTGTACACTTACAGATGCTGAAGCATTTTGCTAGGCATAACAGTAGAATAAGTCTCAGAGACTTCTTCAGATGTTGAGGTGGGGTAAATAGAGTTTCTGAGTTGTGGTTATTCTATGTTGCAGCAAAAATGAAATAATTTTAATTCTAACTATAGTGTTAAATCGAAGAAAATTCATTAACTCTTGTTTTCTTCCAGATTTGACTGTTCGGTTTTTATTTTTATTTAAGTTTTGAATTAGAGAAATGTCAGTTGGAATTACTGTATTACTTTGAAACTGTATTAGTTTGAAACTGTTTCTGATGAAGCATTTCTAACTTTAATGCATTTATTTGTTAGATAAATCCATGGTTTTGAAACATCATCCAGACAAGCGAAAAGCTGCAGGGGAACAGATAGGAGAAGGTGATAATGATTATTTTACTTGCATAACTAAAGGTAAGCAATGGATCTCTTTTCTTAGATACTCTCTCAATCTACTTGATTGTCAGAAACATATGTTGTGCTTTATTAGGATTTTAAGGAATTGTCAATGACTAAACAGCCAGAGAAGTTCTTTTTTCCATTTTAGAAAACTGCATCAATAGATCACGTTAGGTGTAACTTCCAGTGGGCAGGAGCAGGATGGGAATGCAGCTGGCAGACGTTTGGCTGCTGCACCAGCTGGTGACAAAATGTGACACTTGTATCAGTGCACGCACAGATGAACTTCTGGAGGTGGCCCCATAGCTGGGATAAACTAGTGAGCCATGGAGCAATTCCCCATAGGCACCACCAGCAGTTGGAAAACCTGAATTCTAATGTGCTTGCTCTGACAACAGAGCATGTGTTGATTTGATCTAGGTCATCGGTTTCTTCAGCTGCTCATTTTTGCCCACAGATGAGCAAGTGAGCTCAATCGAACAACATTTCCATCTTGCCTGTAGTGGTGGACTTGGCAGTGCAGGATTAATGACTGGACTCTGATTTTGGAGGTCTTTTCCAAATTTAATGATTCTATGACCCAGAACACCACTGCTGGCCAATTCCAAAACCATAGGGCACTGTTCTAGGTGTATGACTTACATCTCCAGAAATGCTTTAGAGGTTGGCTTTTTTGTTATTTTAAACAAATTATTTTCACTCAATAAGGTTGAAGCAGGAGGGAATCTTGGAATTTGAGCTTCTAAACTTCCTTCTCTGAATGGCTTCTTACAAATACTAGTTAGTGTGAGATACATTAGACAAACTAATGTTGTTTTCAGCCTCCTCTGGAGTTGCCAGAAGGAGGAAAGTTGCCAGAGGAAATCATTTTTCTGTTGCAGTCCTGTCAGAAACTGACAGATACCTATGAGGAGAACAACCTGCACATGAATTCAGGAATATGCTCTGTGTTCTATGTGCATGGAGTAAAATATCATAGAATCTTCCTTCTTAGCTGCTTACAATCCAAGTTTGGAGCTAAACAGAAAGGAAAGCACAAAATAGCAAAGAAAAGGAATAATGCTTCCAGGCAGCACTTTGGAGGAAGAAAATACTGAAATGCAATTGTAGGAAAGGGGGACCTGGAGTAGGAGCAAATGGTAGTGAAACAGGGAGAAGAAACTTGGAAAGGTGGGAGTACATAGTTTGGGTTCGGAACTTGGTCTGACAAAGGAACAAAAGGGAGATACAGAGCTGGGGGAACTGAGTGTGTAGGAGTAGAACTGGGGATCTGTAGGTGGAAGGGACATCTCTTAAATATAAGAGGAACCAATGGATTTGCACAGAATTTCCTGCATCAGGAAAATGGTATGAGGCTTACTGAGGCAGAGGATAATTGGGGTCATTTAGAGTATTGGCAGAGGGAAGTCCTTTCCCAGAGGGGAAGGGCAGACTGGCAGGCAGCAGCTCATTGGTGGCCACTGTCATTCCTTCCGCTCTCCACTGACATGTGCAGTGAGATCAGTTTACAGAACTGCAGAGCACCAAGGTCTCCTCCAGGTTATCACCTCCTAGATCCAGCCTTCATGGTGCAGTGTCTTCTAGCAGGGCTGCAGGCACAGAAGGCCATTCGTGATCACAGCACAGATTTGATCCCTTTGACTTTTCATTCTTACTGAAAAATAGTGGTCATTGTAAAACTGACAAATTAACTCGACACTTCCTTGAGAAAAAAGTAAAGAGTTCACTGAAGCTACAGTGTGTGTGATTTCCAGAATATAAGATTAGTAATGTGATGCTCCCCAACTGCAGGGCTCAAGAACAGGAAAACCAGGAGCGTTTGCATGTTTTGGACTGTTTGTGTGGAGTTTTGTATTCTATCCAAGACTCTGTACAACTTCATGACCTGCAAAAACTATAACAAATGGCTCCTGTTCTTACCAGTTCTGACAACATATTAACTCAGGGACTGCCTTTACTCTGTGCCTTAGTAGACTATTTTGTCAATTTATCTGCAAGGATCTAGTGCAGGATAAAAGCCTGAAGATGTCATGCCTGAACTCTCAGTGTCTGAACCAAATTTACTGCTATAAAATTAAATATTATCTGTTTTGTTACATCTTAATGGTTAAATGTGTTCTTAGTTTAACAGGAATAGACAGCAATGCTATTTGGTATCACTAAAATAATTAAATATCAAGCTGTGCAGAACGATAGATCAAACGCAGATCTGAGAGCATCTTTAAACATTTACAACCTTATGTCTGGTAACTTTCTTTCAGCTTATGAAATATTATCTGATCCTGTGAAACGACGAGCATTTAACAGCATAGATCCTACTTTTGATAACTCTGTACCTTCCAAAAGTGAAGCAAAAGAAAACTTCTTCGAAGTTTTCTCACCAGTTTTTGAAAGAAATGCCAGGTAAGCTATGTCTGACTGCTTCTGCTGTTGCTGGAGAATCAGCATTTGCAAACTCTTTCAACATTGTGTTTGTAACGAGATATATCCATTTGTTAGAAACATAATACAGCTAAAATAGTGCAATTATTTTTTATTTCATGTTAAAATAATCTGAACTGTCATATTGATGGCACTGAGTTTGGCCCATGCGAATTTTAAAAAGTCTGTTCTCAGATTCCTATTACCTACTGCCCTTTTTGTAAAACTCATTGTTTCATCTTAATATCACTTACAATACCAAATGTTTGAATGCTGCTGACTAAAAACTCCTTTTTAAAATTATTTTCTTCTGAGAGTGAGACATTAACAGAAGACAGTAGTTATGTTCACAATTTTGCTGGTTAAAGGAGAAGATAATTTTAACTGTCAATATTTGGTGGTTCTCTCTTACAGTGTGTGACTTTTTCTACATTTGATTCATGCTTGACAATTAACTTGGTATTAAGGTTGTCACAATAGAAACCTGTCAACTTTTCCCTGTACGAAAGTGCTTAACTGCATGAGACACTTCACTACATTCTGAACAATTATTATTTAAAGTAGTCTTATTGAATCTTTTATCAAGTATTCCATAGATTCAGACCTGGATTTGTGGTTGTCAGATGAGGTTTTCCCGTCTCTGCATGGAAATGGATGCTATGGCAAGGAACAACATATTCTAGAGCCTATGGAAGCCCTCCCTAGAAAAATGCAGTGGAGGCAGAGCATGCATTATTTCCTTGTACTCCATTAGAATGTGTGGGAGACTTCCTGTACCCTACCACAGATATAAATAACAGAGCTATTTATTCACAGAGCATTTTTTGTCCACTTTCTGTAAGCTCCTCTACCAGAATAATGTGCATGGAGAATTAAGTATCTACAAAGATAGAGGAACATATCTTGGAGGCACAAAGCAGGAGGCACTCAGGCAGGAGGAGGTTGCTTTTCTGGGAAAATTTTCCCAAAAATACCCAGTCTGAAGGATACTTAGGAGGAACTCTCCTGTTCTCTTCCTCTTTCCTGGTGCCCCCTTTGTGTTGGTGGGAGGGAGCCTCTGATTTTGATTCTGTATTTTGATTCTGTAATGGTATGTGCCATGTTATGATGATTATATGTATTATTTCTTGAAATTATCCATGTATTTTCAGGTGGTCAAATAAGAAAAATGTACCTAAGCTTGGGGACATGAATTCCTCATTTGAGGAGGTAGATGCATTCTATTCCTTTTGGTAAGTTATCTGATGCCTCCATTTCTATTCACAGTATTCAAGATATGCAATATTAAGGGCTTGCAGACCCTTCGGTGTGTGGGTTGTTGGCTGTGGGCTGTTCCAACCTAGTAATGTCAAAAATTACCCCACGGCTGTTCGTGCCTCCCACAAACTGAGCTGGCTTTCTCCTGGCGAATCTATCTGCTTGTAAATTCACTGTTGCAGTGGGAACTTCTAACCACAGGGGCTGAGAATTGAGCTGACCCACAGACTGAAGTCGGGTTTATCTCACCCAACCTGTGTTTTTAGTGGAGATGTCTTAGGTGTTTAAGCTCCCCTAGTAAAGGGAGGTGTGTCTAGTCCAACAAAGTCAGTAATTTTATGGCTTGCCTCACCTGCTAAATATGGGTACTCACATAAAGATTAATTTCTCTTTGAACTCTACAGACTGCACAGCATTTCGACTGCCTATGAGAGGAGCTTAGATAGCTGTATACATTTAGAGTTGGCAAAACTGATGCCATCCTGAAGTAGACTATGTCCCATGGTACAGAGGGGTGTAAATCATATCCTGCATTTTGACTTAACAAAGTGGAATCACTGTAGGTGCAGTATAATTGTAAATTATGTGTTATAAATCGTAAACAGCAGTATAGTTGCCTACAAACACATAGCAGTAAAAAAGGTGACTGATTTTTAACAAATGTGCTCGTTTTTTATTCACTATTTTTTCCTTAAATTTACTTTAGGTATAATTTTGATTCCTGGAGAGAGTTTTCCTATTTAGATGAAGAGGAAAAAGAAAAAGCAGAATGGTATGTAAGTAAAAATAAATTTGACAGGAGATTGAGAGATTGACATAGCAAGATTTTCCAACTTTCCCTTAGACTGTAAGGCACAGGAAGAAAGGTAGTTGAGCCAAGTCTGAATTCCACTCTCCCAGCTTAGGAAACTAGACTTACTGTGAGCTTCTTTGTGTAATTAAAGTAGTTCCTGCTTGCCTCTCAGAGGTGTATCTAAGGTGCTTTGAAATGTGTGTTCATTTAAGTTCAGACTTGCAATTCGTGCCAGTCCCAAGCACAGGTTGAACCTGGAGCCAGGACAGAGTGGATGAGCAAGCAGGTATCGTTTCTCTCTTACTCTTTAACTTGTACTGAGAAAGTGGTGTTTCCTAGAATTTGGAGTGATGAGTTCTGATGGCTTGATGGTAGTAAAAATTGTGTGTTTGCTGATGTAGTGATAGTTGCTGAATTATTCAGACCATGTTGCCATTGGAAAATACATTCTATTTTTACCCTTCCTACAGTTACAAACACAGAATGTTCAAGTTGGAGCACTGAATCATTTAGTCTAACACACATTTCACAGGACACAACCTTTCACTTAGTAATCCTTGGAAGACCATAACTTGCATTGCATGAATCTCTTCTTCCAAGTTTGGCTAGAAATCAGTTTTGTATTTAGATTCAGTGGTTGGCTTTCTTTGTGCCAGAAACTGCCATATTTAGGCTGTAGCTAGGCACTTGTTTCTCTTCTCTTGTGTGTCTTCCTGCTATTGAATTTCTTGAGCCTCACCAGACCCACTGTTCTCTCTGCTGTGAAGATTCTGTGAAGGCACTGTAATCAATTCTGTATCACTTGTACTTGTGGTAAATCACACTGATGAATCACTAGGCTTCTCATTGGAAGGATCTTGAATTATTTGCATAGCTCTCTTTTTTTCTGCTCATTCCTGTCATTAGTGTCCTTTTTCAAAGATGTTTAGACAAATGGTACCTAGTCTGCTGTACTTAGGAGAGAGAACTACATTACAGCTGCTCAGATGGTCATGATTCTTGCTACCCCTTCTTGCCAAAGGTGATGTTGCTCGTGTTTTAAAGCTTCAATCTACTCATATTAGTCTCCTTCTCAGTTATGGGGATTGTTTTCTTTGTTCTGAGATGTAGAGGGAGTGGTTTGGGTTGGAAGGAACTTGAAAGATCACATAGTTCCAACCTCCCTGCCCCCTCTGTTGTTTTCTATTGGTTGTGTGGATGAGGCTGTAGACCCTGACTAAAAATTTGCCTCTTTCCTGACAGCACTGACAAATATTTTCAGATTATTTAGTTGGACAATATATAACCTGAGCTGTACTTTACTGGAGTGAATCTGGCATGGCTTTACCCAGAGTATCATATTTCATAGAAAATTCTGTTTCTGTGCAGATGGGTTTACTTGACATGACTATATACTGCAAAATGAGATAACTGGCATTGCTTATACTGCTGTCTTTTAATTAAACCATATGCCAGCATTTCTGTTCCTTTTGCTTGGGTTTAATGTTAGGTAAGCAAGTGGATTGCATTTTGGAAATAAAGTCTGTGATCTCATTCCCTGCAATGACAGATAAGCAGCTTGGTTTGTCAGGTTTATGTAACTATGTAAACACTTAGCATTTTTTGTATGAGCTCAGGGCCTACAACTTAATTTTTTTGAAGTCTATTTTTGAAGTATTCACAGAAGAACATCTGTGTGGGGGAAACTATTTAAGAAGCTTGTTGATGAATTTCTTAACAGTGACACTAAAGCATTAGTACTGAACTGTGCATTCCCTTTCAGTCGAGATGAAAGGAGGTGGATTGAAAAGCAGAACAGAGCTGCCAGAGCACTGAGAAAAAAAGAAGAAATGAACAGAATTAGGACTCTTGTTGGTGAGCACACAAACTGCTGTTCTTTAAAGAGAGATTAGTTAACTAACTGTGAAAATCTTCTGGTTTTCTTCTATACATGATGCTTCCTTTCTTCTGCCAGACAATGCATACAGCTGTGATCCCAGGATAAAGAAATTTAAGGAGGAAGAAAAGGCAAAGAAGGAAGCAGAGAAGAAAGCAAAGGTAGAAGCAAAACGAAAAGAACAGGAGGCAAAAGAAAAAGTAAGTACTTTATTTGGGTTGAAAAACTCTGCTTCATTCACACCTGATGCACTGCTTCAGGTTCTAGATGAGTCAGAAGATTACTGATAGAATTACACTGGGGTTCAAAGATGTGTTGTCTTTGATGCCTGTGCAGCAGGCAGTGCAAGGCTGACAGCCTTCTGAGAATGAGATGGAAACAAGGAACACAGATCTGAAACAAAACACCTTTGAAAACTGAGTTCTTTTGTTGCATACACTTCCTCTGGTTTCAAGGAAAGCATTAAGTGCATAAAAGTGGATATGGCTGCTTGCCTTGTGCATGTGATCTATGAGTGGTTGGTATGAAACACTTTGAGGTAACTCAACATATTTGATTAATACAAACAGTTTGGAAATGATGGGTCTGAAAGTACAGGAATGAAAGGGAACTGTAAGATGCAAAGAAGTAACTTAATTGACATTGTTGAAACACTGCAAAATATTGTATCAATAATAATGCAGGATAAGTATTGGACCACTGCATTTTTCCAAGCTTATACTCCTGAGGCAGGTATAGGAAACTGCACATGGTTTTGTATCTTCATTGTGGAGGAAGTCAGGATTTATAAACTGGGGCTCCTCACAGCAAGTACTTGACTTAATGCCAAATGGTATATGTTTCATCACCTCCCTCAAAAGTCTTAGAAAACCAAACATTAAAGTATTGATGCATTTTACAACCCTCAAACACACAAACAAAACTCCACCCAAACCAGAAACAACACATTTTGATACTGGATGACTGAATGACCCTGTAACTATGACTGAGCATTTTTTTACTTGGATGGTTTTTTTCATTTTGATTGCAGCAAAGACAAGCAGAATTAGAAGCAGCACGGTTAGCAAAAGAAAAGGAGGAGGAAGAAGTTAGGCAACAAGCATTAGTAGCAAAAAAGGAAAAAGAGATACAGAAGAAAGCAATCAAGAAAGAAAGGCAAAAACTCAGAACAACGTGCAAGGTATTTAACTATTATTACAATGGTTACAAACAGGTTACGTCAGAGAAGTTACTGTGTGTGCTTAGAATAGAACGTATTACATGTTTGCTTGTTCTTAGGGCTGGAGATGTGTATGGAAAGTGGGTTTACTAAAAAGCAAAATACTAAAACACATACTTACAGGGTTTTGAGTTATGAATAAAGCTGACCAAATAGGCCCAAACACAGCAGTGGCTGAAGAATGCTGTGTGTTAAGCCTTTGTCTGAAGGAATAGGACAATAAAGTTCAAGAACTTTGTAGAACATGTATTTCTGCTTCCAGAACTGGAATTACTTTTCTGATAATGAGGCAGATTGTGTTAAAATGATGGAGGAGGTGGAAAAGCTTTGTGATCGTCTTGAGCTAGCAAGGTAAGTCTTCCTGCTGCTGCTTTCTGCTCATTTTGATACCCATCTTTCTACTAGCTCTCCGTTGTAACCTAATAATTTATTTTTAGTCTGCAATGCTTGAATGAAGCACTTACATCCACAACAAGGGAAGGAGGAAAGGCGGCTGTAGTAAAACAGGTAATTATGCTGAGTGTCGAATCAAAATAACAGAATAATTTGTGAAATCAACCTGACTGAAGTAAGAACAACATAGCTGCTGTGGAATCTTGCTTGTTAAACACAAAGGCTTGATTTTCAGAGTCCACAGGCAGTGGGATCTCTGCTCTATTTTACATGTGCAGTTCACGGCTGGTCAAATTAACAGGGCCAGCCAAGAAAAAAAAATGCATTTTTATCTATAAAGAACACAAAACTGACCTCTTGTACAGTATACAGAAACAGTAGAGGAATTTCATTTTGCCCAACAATGTGCAGCAGTTACCGTGAGGGAAGGAGGGCAGTCTTAACCTATTCT
Source organism: Origma solitaria (assembly GCA_013397895.1). Taxonomy (NCBI): domain Eukaryota; kingdom Metazoa; phylum Chordata; class Aves; order Passeriformes; family Acanthizidae; genus Origma; species Origma solitaria. The sequence goes on from VZRL01001029.1 coordinate 425,037, forward strand.
GTTATGCAAGAAAAATCCTAGTCTAGTATCCGTGACTTGGGGATAGATCCACAAAAGGATTTAAGTGCTGCAGGCTGTAGTCACTAGAAGGGCTGGTAGGTTTGATACCAAGGAATGGGAAATCCAAGACACATGGAATCAAAATTTACAAAATTCAACAAGGATCTGCCTATGTTTGCCATTGGGGAAAAGCCATTTGAACTAATAAAACTGAACCTAAGGTGCTGTCTCTCATCCACTGTGGATTCACAGCTGTGAACTTCTGTGGTGGAGAATATGACCTGCCCCATACCAGGGTCAGGTTTACTCAACAGACAATTTAAGACTGAGATGCCTCTTGTTCTACAGGGGACTGAATTCAATATTCCATTCTCCAAGAGGGTGTTCCAAAGGCAGGGAAGTTCCCTTTGTATCTGTTAAAACTAAGCCACTAAAAATTACCCATCAGGTAACTTTCCTTTTGCCAGGAAGATTTTAAGAAATAGGTTTCTTGCTTTCTATTTTGGGCATGTCTGCCAACAGACATAAGAGGACAGCTCTTTTACCACTGCCAAGACTACACTGGGCCCACTCAGAAGCAGATGATTAAAGATGTGTCACACCACAGTCTCAAGGATTACAGGTCACAAAGATGTGCAGTGGGTTAACTAAAGTAGTTTATAGCTTGCTAAAAAACTACACATGGCCATCTATCCCTCAATACACACTTAGTAACGAAAATCTGCAGTTAATTCTAACTTGTACTATGGTTGTACTGACATAATCAGGCTTAGACAGCAGTTAGGCTGGAAGATGTGAGAATCAGTGTATTCAGTGTGGATGGTTAATTGCCCTCACTGGTCACGTGAGGCTCTTAATACTTTTGTGGATCTGTCCCTCCAGGTCAAGCACTAGCCTACATATTCACACTAGGTTGAAAAGTTTTGCTTTAATTCTGGGGGTGTTCATTTAATTTCCTAGTGAACTTGTGATGGATTTCTGCTATTAACTCCTAATCTGGGATGGCGAAATATGCACATGGAATGAAGGGAAATAATACTGGAGCAGATAAGCTCCTCTGTTTCCTTATATATAATATACAGAACAGAAACTACGCAAAATCCAAGGTTGTAAGCAATTCCAGAGAGAGGGGGTTGTGTCACTATAAAATGAAACAGTAATTCAGTAAGTAAATAAATAATGCTTATTTACAATCTTCAGATAGAAGAAATAAATGAACAAATAAGGCGAGAGAAAGAAGAGGCAGAAGCTCGTATGCGCCAAGCAACAAAGAGTTCAGAAAAGTCAACCACTGGCGGTGGAGGGGGAAGCAAAAATTGGCCAGAAGATGATTTACAGTTGCTAATTAAAGCTGTGAACCTCTTTCCAGCAGGAACTAACTCAAGGTACTTCTCAGGTTTGGTGCTAAAAGCCCTACTAACAATTTTAATTAAATGACAAGCATAATAAAACATATTTTCAGATCATCCCAAGTACTTTGTCAGTGTCAGGACTTCCTGAACATCCTCCTTTTCCTCCAAAGGAAGGAGGAAGCAGCAGTGGTTTGTTTTTCCTTGGTACCATGCTCTGTGTGTCACTGGAGTTAGCTCCAGCCCTGTAACTTGTTTCTCTCCAAACTGGGCCTCAGTCCATTATCAGGATGGTGCTGAGGTGCCTGTTTGCACAGGGCTTAGTCCGGGGTAGGCTCCAGTCCTTAAAGCAGAGAAAAAAACCACACCCACGACAGGTGCAGCTGGGTAGGAGTACAAGTGTGTAAGCTACTTCCAGGAGCTCCACAATGAATGTGAGGCTGGTTTCTCCTCTGCATGGTAGGACGAAAATAATCAGGAGTTAAGTGTACCAGCTTTCTTCAGGGGAGAGCTAGGGGAAAAGGGAGGGGCTGGGATTTACAGAAAGCAGCACTGGCAGTCAGCTTACTGGTAAGCATCAAAAACATGAGCACACCTTAAATCCTGTTCCTTCCAAGGAATGAAATGCCTTCGTCCAGTTAGGAGTCATAGATTGCAAGCCTCCTAAACTTACTTAGGAGGAAAAAAAAAAAAGCTGTCATACTCCACAGACATGATCCTAATGGCTGTTTCTGGAGCTCAGGTCAGTGCTTAAGGCACACAATCCTGCTGTCTGATCAGGGCACATACTGCCTTCCATTTTCTAAGAATGCACTAGGAATCATCTTTGGCTAGGGCTGTTCCAGCTCTCCTGTTTAAGCCCCTTTACCTGATGTTTAGGCACTCCTCTGGGGGGCAGTGGACACAGGGTTAGTAACTTCTCAGCCCTTCAGTGCAGCCTGCAGTATTTAATGTCAGAGGTGTTAATGGACTTCAGGAAAGCAGCAGCTAAACCCAATCTTGAGGATTAAAGGTTGCACTTACCTACCTCCTAACCCATCCTTTTTCTGTATTGGGAGCCAAGAAATTCACCCAAGCTGACTGAACTCTTCAGTTAGTAATTGATAGTTTCCCAGAATAGCTGCTCTGAGATTTTATACATACTGAAATACGTTTGAACTTACTCAGGAGTTGATAAAAATGTGCACAGGAGCTTGACCATAGCTTGTATGAAGATAAGATACTATGTAATATGCTGGATTACCCTTTCTGTTCCTCCTTTAGGTGGGAAGTTATTGCCAATTATATGAACTTGCATTCTACTACTGGAATAAAACGAACAGCTAAAGATGTCATCAATAAAGCAAAGAGTCTCCAAAAGCTTGGTATCTATATTACCTTATTTTTGTAAGAAGATGATCTGCATGCTTCTGTACAGCTGACTTTTCTGTGAATGGAGCTGTGTTTCTTGAGAAAATCCTCTGTATAGCCCCAAAAGAAATGTAGTTCAGATGGAAGATTTAGAGGACCATTCATGTGATTCAGTGTTTTCATTCTAATAGCTCTTTTGTAAGTCACCACCTCATGAGCAACTCTCAGGAACTCTTACTGTAGCTTGATGCTCTGATGTGTGGGACATATGAAATGCCAGGGCTCAGAGAGAGATAAATGGGCCTCTCAGAAAGCTCCCTGCAAAGGAAGGCGTCTAAAATAAATGGAATTGATGAAGCTCTAGAGATACTTTAAAGGAATTTAATGGAATCCAACACCAGAGTCAGACACCTAAATTAACACGGCTCATCTCCTCTTCAAAAACGAGTAAAATGAAAAATGAAGCCTAGAGGGCTCTGGAATAAGGTCTCAAGGAAATTACACATTTCACTACAGAAGGAAAAAAAACCCAACCATGAAGTGTTCAAGGGATTTCTGCATTACAAACCACATAATGGCATAAGGAGCGCCTGAATTTTCCCAGTGTTCCTGCCCCTCTTGACATGGTCAGATCCTGGGTAATACATGAGTTTTGTGCCACAGCCCTTACTTGAGAGAATAATCCCTCTAGATTTTGCTGAAGTTGCAGATTCAGGTTTAAGATGATATGGAACAAGTATTCCTCTGAGCAGTATAAAGCAGGATAAGGGTTGGAGAGTCTTACTCTCTTAAGAAAAGTTTATTGGACCCTGATGATTCTTTTTTAATCTAGCAACCTCTTTACCATTGTTTTAAAGGGAATTAGGTTTTTTGATTTTGTGATTATTGTAAATTAATCTGCTACACAATGTTATTGCATCTAGCTTTAATATTCTTGCAGTAATTCTTCTCTTTAATATCTGTTGCTCATAGACCCTCATCAAAAAGATGACATAAACAAGAAAGCATTCGACAAATTTAAAAAAGAACATGGTGTGGTGCCTCAGATGGATAGTGCTGCCCCCTCAGAACGATTTGAAGGTAAAGGTGAAAAGGGAGCCCTTCTTGTGCACTTGTCTCCCCTGTGTCTCTTAGGAAGAAAGTAACCCAGAACTTACTCAAGATTTGCTTACAAACTTACATAGCAAGTACGTGATCCAGGCTCTGTTGCCAGATTTGAGATCTGGTACACACAATACACCCCCAAACTGCATGGATTTTACATCAACTATAATAGGGTTCACAGTATTTTCTAGACTCTTAAATATTTTTTCTTGCTGTCATTTTTGCATTTATAAACAGGATCACCTCTAGATTCATCTCCATGGACTACAGAAGAACAAAAACTTTTAGAACAAGCGTTGAAGACTTATCCAGTAAATACTCCTGAAAGATGGGAGAAAATAGCAGCAGCTGTTCCAGGCCGGTCAAAAAAAGACTGCATGAAGCGATATAAGGTAAGGTACACCTCACCTCCTCCTAAGAGTGCCACTAGCCCAGGTCCTAAGAGAATCCTTTGCTTTCACTGTTACATTGCCTACCAGAGACAGTATCTAACACTAGCAAACTGATGGAGCCTTATGGAAAACTCTTTATTTTTGGCACCTCAACCCCAAAAGAGCAGTAAGGGGACTAAATGTTCCTTAATGAAAGCAGTAGCTCTGGATGCTGGGAAGGAAAGTCCCTCTCATGAAATTTGTCTTACAGTTTGAGAGCAAGCTCTTGCAGGTGGTGAAGTCCTATCCCTAGCCTCCTGTAGGTAAAGTGCCTGGTACAGGGGAGGTGGATTGAGCATTGACCTTTTGTCAATGGATATGTTTCTAAGAGAAATTGCTCTACAGTATTAAACTATGTAGATTTCTCATTATGTTGGGAACTAGAGTGTTTCACAGTGAATACATATACTGTTCAAAACCACAACATTGTTCACAAGTTACATGTTTAGTTAAGTTTCTTTGTCCCCCCCCATTCTTCAGGAACTCGTTGAAATGGTCAAGGCAAAGAAAGCTGCTCAAGAACAAGTGATGAATGCTACTAAAGTCAAGAAATGACTCTTACTGACAATCCTTGTTTTATAATAAAAATGCAAATATTGTACATGTTTCCATTCCTTTCTTCATTATACAGACACACATGAGGGACTGGTTCTTGAGTTTTAATCTTCTCAAAAACAACTCCAAAGTTTTAAACAGGGGTATAGTTGGTTTGGTGGGTGGTTTTGGTTGTTTTTCTGGGTTTTTTTAAAGCTAAAATATGCTGAAAGTTCTTGTAATTCACTACTCACGAAGCCAATACATGCCACTGCAGATTTTGCTATACTCTGGAAGTTGTTCAATTGGACCTGGAAGTTAAAGAAAGTTGGCCATGACACATGCTCAACTCACAGCAAGTGGTCTGGAGGGGTTATGGGAGGATGGGGAAACTTATACCACATACCCACGGCAGCAACTGCAGGATGCTTATCATAGATGTATTTTGTGCAGATTTCTCTAATGGTCTGGGCATCAATAGCCTAAAAGGGGTAAAAGAGGCATCTCTGTTACAATCCCATCTTAAAACCGTTTCTGATCTTAATTTTGTGTAATCCAGGGGAGCAGGCAACAAAACACTTGAAATTTTTCTCAGCTGGAAATGTTTTCTTGGCTGAACAAGAAATACACTTCTATATTGTTACTTTCTGTAGCAAGTAATTATCTTGATGGCCTTTTAAAAGTTGCAACATGAGTGTCACTTACTTCAATTCTTGCCTCAAGTTCTGGAATTGGGATTCGGCGCTTATAACACAGCATTTGTCTTCCAATGTCCTCACAGATTGGTGTGGACCCTAAAATAGGGGAAAAATGCGTCAGTTATCAGCCTACAGCTCCACAAAGAATAAAAAGTTCTCTTAAGTCTCACCATCAAGTTGTAGCAGCATATTTGTCTTTAGAAGATTTTTCGCTCGAGCTACTTCATTTTCTGTAATACTTGTGCAAAGTCTTATCCTGAAAAATAGTGTAAATTCAAAGACATTAAATAATGGTAGTCTGTGGCACTCAAGATTGCCTGTGATAAAGAGGTGCATAGGCATTACTGCACCTACGAAGCACTTCTTTTCTATAGACAAAGCTGGTAAAACAGCTTGGAAAACAAGCCATGGATACAAAGCAGTAGCCTAAGAGTAGGGGTTTTGGAAGTGTACCAGTATACCCAAGAGCAAGCTTTTACTCTTAGAAGAGCTGTAGTTCATTTTATTAAAGGAGTGTTTTGAGACAAGTGTAGTCTGTACTTGTTATCTTGAGAATGGATGTTGCTAAAAAAGTAGGAGCCAATCAACTAGATAAAAGGTAATTAGCTAGAAGGCAATCCATTACTTCCTGGCTCTTCTCTTGGTGAGATGCTGCCTACAGAACATTTTGTGAGTACATTAAATATCTTAACACTAAATTCTTGTCCCAGGAATCGTTTGTATCTTCCCTGGTGTTAAGCTGCAGCAAACAAAGTAATGATCTTTTCCTCCATGACTTAACAAATGTCTCACAGAATAATGGTACATGAGAAGTGATTTATGCGGTCAAAGAAACTTCTCATTTTCAAGACTTGTTTCAACTTCACCCACTTTACATCAGTGCTCTTAAGTAACATATATCTTTTTTTAATTGCATCTGCAGTTCAAACTTTACAGTTGCCCTTACGGACAACCTTCAATACAGATTTAAGCCTTAAATGAACGAATATTGGCTAGAATCATAGGTTTCAAAATTCCACGTGTAACAGCTCATCTTTCATTTCCCTATGTACTCACTAGAGCTCTCTTAACATCAGCACCGGGTACATCCGTGGGAGAGCAACTGCAGACTGGGTATCTACTACTATTGTCTGGTAATTGCACATTCGTTATTCCCATCCACAAATATTTACTCTTTCAGTAGTGCCACCTGCAGCTTACAGGCACTGTACACTGAGCAAGCAGTATTCTAAAAGGTCTGACAGTTTCATAACTCCTGTCATTTGCCAGTCAAAAAAAAAAAAAAATCCCTGCTGTGTTTCCTTGTACAAGGAACAAAACCTACATCTCAAGCTATTCCATCCAAGGGAGGGTGCCAAAAACTGGGTGCTGGAACTTAGCATTGGACACCAAAGTTTAGAATTTGATGTGTTTGTTTTTCCCAGGCAAGCCCAAGCAGACATAAATATTTTCTTAAACACCTTCTTTTTAAATTGTATTCCTCCACTAAAAAGAAATACTTTAAATACTTCCTTTTTAAATTGTATTCCTCCTCTGTTTTCAGTGAAAGAGTTGTTAGCTTACCATTCTCTCTGAACAAAGTGGACCATGTCCTGAATAGTGGATGGCTCACAGACCATATAGAGTCCCCACAGCCCTGTGTCAGTGTAGCAGGTGTTGAAGGACTGGAAACTGTGACACAGGTTACCATGGCAGGCAATCTGAGCAAGTTTACTGGACAAATTCTGCTGAGGCAAAAGAAAAATATATTATTTTATTAAGGTTTTTTGAAAGCTTACTAGTCACCTCCATGATTTCCCATTTTAATTTCAATGATGAAAGAACATGCACTAGTAGCTACAAGGTTAATTACCAGCTCTTCATTTCAACAGTTTCTTTCCTTGCATGTAATATCACATTTCAAAGTAACAGCCCAGATTTGAGCCAAAATCATAAAGATACTTAGGTTCAAGAAAGGGACAGTTAATTAGTGCTACCCACAGGTTCTGATGACATACAGGTAAAAAACATCCTGCTTTCCACGAGGGCTGGAAAACCTCAAGTCACTCTGTCTTGGTAGTTTAGAACCACTTCCTAAGATTCTTCTAGATCCTGGGTAACAAATTCTTGTAGACTCACAACTGGATCCCCTTTTCTGTCCTGGCAGTACCCAAGTCAGGGAGATCCCACCAACCTCATTAAGAGCAGGATGGTGCTTGCAGGTTCACTCACCACTCCTCCTCCAAAGGAACGATCCCAGTTACCTATCAGAGTATTGGCTACCATGAGTGGGATAGTGTCCGGGTCTGACCAGCCAGCTGCTTCAACAGCTATTGCCAGGTGTGCCAGGGGCATCTTGTCATCCCTTATCCGAATCTGTGCAACACAGGAGAACAGCTCTAGTATAACCTGTACAGTCAGGCATATGGGAAGTTAAGTTACAGAAAACAGATTTCCATTACAGCCGGATTACAAAGCATGCACTAAAATTAAAACACACACAGCTTAATTTAGTATTAGCCTTAACTGGTCTCCCCCAGGGCAATTTCAGATCACTTTGCCAACATACACAGAGAGGGCATTACAAGTAATTTTATGACTACCAGCAGCAAGGAAATCTGATGACTTTGCAAAATCTGAGTGGAGACGGGAATAGAACATGGATGCCTCAGTTCTCTGCCCCATCCTTTAAATGAGTGATTCTCAATGAGTGGAAATGCTCCAACACCATAGTCAAGAGGATAAAAGGAAAGTAGGAGCAGGGATAAGGAAGGTATTCCTCCAGGAAGTGATGAAGCATAAAAAGTGGTGGCAGTAAGGCTGGTCCAAGAAAGGATGGGAAGTACTACTTTGGAAAGCAGCTATGCCATTGCCCTCACTGGGGGCAAGAAACCTTTTCATGTGCCGAGTCTGTGGCAGAGCAGCCTTCTCTCTTCAGCAGAGAGCACATGGCAGGGGATGTAAGGGCCAGCTCAGCACCCAGCAGCTTACCTCACTACCTGTGAAGCTACAAGGTGGAAGGGGTGGCAGTCCTCCTTCTGGAGCAGATGGCAAGTTACCAAAATGGCACTTCGCCAGGTCAAGTAGTTCATCATGAGAGACCCCTGAACAAAGGTATTTCACATGCTTTGTGATGTTACTCTGTAAACAGTTAATTTAAATTGCTGCACAGTTTAAAGACTCAACCAAGCAGTAAATTACTGTGCCCCTGCTTTAATACTCCACTTTCAGATTCTTCACACCTTCTCTTTATACAGAGCAAGATTATCATCATTCCCCCTCCTTAGTTCTCTTTCAAAGCCTTCCATTAAAACCACATCAAATCAAGCTCTTTGCTCTGTTTCAAGCCTCAGTGTTACTACTTTCTCTCTGCAATCCTTGCTATTCCCCTCTTCACACTGAACACCTTCTAGGACCCTTTTTCCTGCCCACATGGAACAATGACTGGCCTCCAATTCACTTCTTGTTCCTGATTTAAGGTTTCTGGAATATTACTGAGAGGAAAAGGGAACAAAAGCTCAAAGGGAATGAAAGCACAAAACACACAGGGCTAACAATGCACAGGACCTACTGAACAATGCTAATTCATCATGTTGTTCCCACAGACTCAGGCCATGGTATCAAGGCAGGGTAAATATCCCATACTAACCTCCAGCAGCAGCCAAGACCATTCTGGGTCCTTTGTAGTGTGTTGTTATGTATTCCACCAAGTCATTACGATTTATGGATCTAGAAACAGGAAAGGAGACAGCACTACTGTGTCAGTAAAGTTTACTAGAGTAAACAGAGAAAATGTATAGAACAATACAATATCAAAGTAATTGAAAGTTCTGCCAATGCACAGAGTGGAGGCAGAAAGCTAAAATAAGGGTGACTTCCTAAAAAGGAAATAGGAACTGGATACATTTTGCCTTTCAAAGCTCTTCTAGCTTCCTGAGGAGTGCGAATTCCAACTCAGGTGGAGACAGGATGCACTCAGTGATCTCCTTTCCTTTGAAAGTAGCAACTTTAGCAGTCCCCTGATCTGTAGTAGTCTAAACAAATGCTGAAAGAGCAGTGCAAACACCGTGTGCTTACAATAATGCCCAACTTGTGATCTATAGGAAAAAGAAGTATTTCCAATTTTGTGTCAGAAGCACTTTTAAGAAACAGGAGAAAACTATGGCAAAAACACCCAAAGTCATGCAGAGGACATCTGAAGTTCACATACCCTTTGGTGCCTGCATACAAGGGAACTAAGGCAATACAGGGCTGCTGCTTATAGTTATATTCAGTGCAATTTCAGCTGCCTTCCAATGTAAAAATGAAATCTGACACTGTTCCCCACATTTTCAAATGAGTCTTTTTCAATATATAAAAGTTACCACACAACTAAAGACAGACATAATTTTGGACATACTTGATATTTTCAGTGGGTCCTAAAATTGTCCGTCCTAGGGCTGTATTCTGATAGGCTGTGGCATGAAGGTAATCAAAGACAACTTCTTGCAAATTGGTTTCAACCTCTTGCATCTCTCGAAGTATAACTCCTCGCTCACGCTCAATCTCTGCCTCTCCCAGGGTACTGTTCTGAATTATGTCAGCAAGGATTTCCACAGCTAATTGCAAAAACAGATGGAAATGGAAAGAGCATTTTCAGACTACCAGAAAAATCTGGTTCCAAAAGTGAAACCCACCCCAAAGACCAAGTGCTAATAAGACTAGCAAGGGGACAAAACATTTGCTTTGCAGGAAGGGAGAAGTCACAAAGGTATCTTATTTTGGGACTCTGAAGAGAAAAATGTTTCAAATATCAGCTTCCCTGCCGGCTCCTTTCCAAACCTGCATTCTCACATTCTTGCGAAGTTCAAGAAAGGACTTTTTACCCAGCAAGGAAGGGACTGTAACACTGCAAAAACATCATTCTGTGCCACCTCACTGGAAGCTGGATAAGCACACTGTTCTTTGCAGCTTTTCTGACAAATGAGAGTAATTACCTCTTGGTAAATCTTTTGAAAAAGCCTTTGCATAATACACTGTTTGTTCCCTGGACGTGTACGCATTCAGATGAGCCCCCATGTTCTCAATCTCTAGTTCAAGGTCTAACTGAGATCTCTTTTTCGTTCCCTGAAATAGAACAAGAAAATCACATTAGACCCTTCAATTCATCTACTCATCATTACTACTTCTTGTCTGGAAAAGTCATGATCAAGAGAAAGAAATTGTCTTCTGGAAATAAAACTGACATACTAATCTCTCCAAGCTTGAAAGTTCGATATTAATCCTACTATGCTCCCAAATGAAAATAAAAAAGGGTGACTGTGTAATCTTCTAAGACTATTATAAGAAGGTAAAAGTGAGTTAAAAACTAGATCTGTGTAATCTATAGTTGTGTAACCATTACACAGAACTGGGACTTCAGCTTCATTTTCTAATGGAAACAGAAGTCTTAGTTGTCCATGTTCTTTTTCTCACTTCAATTTGGAAAATTTATTTATACAATTCTGACAAAGTTTTTATCATTAATTGTTAAAGATAAGTAACTTAGAAATCCATTTTAAACTTTTACATCAGTACTCACACTCACCTTGAAAGCCATATGCTCAAGGAAGTGAGCAGTTCCATTGTTCTTCTCATTTTCATATCTGCTTCCAGCATCAATCCAAAGTCCAACCTCATTGAGGGAAAAAAAAGTAATTTCACCAGCTAACAGCTTTGCTCTGGCTTTTTCCTTAAACAGAGCAGGTTTTTAAGAAAAATAAAATTTTGGTCTTCACAAAAAATTTAATTACAAATCTACAAAAGCCTTAAAACTTCTACATCCTAGCTTAAGTTATAGGAACAATTGTTAATAAATATTGAAATGCAAATACAATTTAGTTCCATGAGGAAATGAACACATAGGAATAGATACAAAAAGCCCTTCCTTCTGTAAGTTACTTACTGTGCATGTTGAGAGTCCAGAGTCTTCCGAAGCTACCTGCAAGCCATTTTCCAAAGGACTCACCCTAGTTTCAGGGACATTTAAGATTACTTCTGTTGCTGTTGCTGCTTTGGAAACTCTGAGCCTCCCTGTTCCAACATGCACACGCTGGAAAGGAAACGCTTAGATTGTTTAGTTATATCCAAGGATGCTTTTCTGCAAAATGTATTGCTGAACTTAAGCAGTAAGTCTGTGGATCTTTCTTAAGGCATGCATTTTTAAGGATGAGAATTCAGGACTACTATTCACCACTACTTCACATCAAGGAAGCAGTAAACTGAATCTGAAACAAACCCTGAAGATAACTACAAGTAGGGAGATGCATCTGCTGCCCTCCAACCTGACACAGAACCCGTTACTCTCACCAGCCAGCCACACTTGTTTCCCACTTCTGCCAGGAAGAGCCTGAAGGACCTTTACCCTCTGGAATTCTCCTGGGTACCTGCTTTCTAAAGAGAAGTGAGATATAGCCAAAGGGCCTGTGCCAGGACTGCAAATCCACCACCCATTGATCAGAGCAGCTGAAATTGCCAATTTTAAACAATTATGTGGTAGTTAATGCACATTAAATCAGAGCGGGGTGGAAAAGAAGGGAAGTTTATTGCAGTTTTTCAATATCAAGAAATGCAAGTATGTATCCCAAATGCGTATTTCAAGAAAACCGCTATTTTGGAAACTATGATTTTAAATGTTTCAAATAAACAAAGATTTCTCTCCCCCTATAACTGCCTAAACATGAACGTACAAAATCCAGCTCTCACCCACTCTCCTCCTGGAATAGGTTAGACCTCTCGAAACTCACTTATTTCAGAATCACAGCACAATTCAAGTTTGAAGGGACTTCTGGAGGTCTCTAGTCCAACTTCCTACTCCAAGCAGGATCAACTCGGTCAGACTGTTTTGCTCAGGACTTTTTGCACCTGGCTATTGACAATCTCCCAAGATGGTGAGAAACTGCATAGCTCTGTGGGCAGCCTGCTCCACTTCCTGACTGTCACATATCCAATTTTTCTTCTCTTGTTTCATCTCACACCTATTATCTCTCATTCTGCCACCATGCCCCACTGTGGCAGGCCTGGTTTTATCTTCCTGACAACTTTCTCACAGGTGCTGGGACAGGTACTCCTCACAGCTTCTCTGACAGGTCCAACTGAAGCCATGTCTTCTCCAGCCTGAACAAGGTTTAGACTCTCAGCCTCTCCTCACTTGGCATATGTTCCAGCCCAGTTCATCTCTACTGAACATGTCCAGCTCACCAACATCTTACTCACACTGAGGAGCCCCGGACCAGCGGCCACACACAAAGCCCTGAGCAGCGCAAACTAACAATTCACTACACCTCCCGCCATGCACCGCGCCGCCGCTGCGACTACAACACCCAGCGTGCACTGCGCCCCACGGCCTCCAACTCCCCGCGCCCCCTCAGCGGCAGCCCGAGCACCAGTGCCCGGAGCCGCTCCGGCACCCGCGCCCCCCGCGCCTCGCTCCCTCCCCGCCCCGCCGCCTCACCCNCGCGGACCACGCTGCAGACGCCGCCATCTTGACGCCGTGGTGCGCGGGGCGGGGCGGGCGTCCTTCGGGGGCGCGCAGGCGCGGGGCAGTTCCATCCGCCCCCGCCGGCGGGCGCAGTGGAGCAGCGCAGACTCCATTGCAACATCCCGGGGACAGGTGAGGCTGAGGGAGTGTTTGGGGATGGAAGGGATCCTCAAGGATCATCCAGTCCAACTGCTGGCCCCGCACACAGCAAGCCCAGCAATCCCACCGAGTATCCGACAGCGTTGCCCAAACGCTCCTTGAGCTCTGGCAGGCTTGGGGCTAGGTTTTAATGGTGCCACGGAGCAGCGCAGTTCAGGAAAGCCATTTTCCTCCCGATATTCCGTTATGGCCAGGCTCAGGAAACACAAAGCGCTGTCTCTCGGCTGCTCCGGGAGCTGCCGTGGGCACATCACTGCTCGCTGCTGCTCCTTCAGCCGCTCCGGGCCCTTTCGGCAGGGCTGGCTGAGGGCCCTTCCTGCGGGACAGACCCGCTCTGACTGGGGAAATCCCGAGGCTGGAATAACCTGAGGGCTTGTTCTGAGATGTTCATGCAACGGAGCTGAAACACTTGTTATGGATAGGAAGGCTTCATTCACACCAGAAAATTCAGCGCTCCGCCGAGCTTGTGGTAGCGCTGGTGAGCTACATCAGCTCCCAACACTGGACTCCAAGCTGCTGGGAACGGTCCCTCCCAGCTGCCAGGGGCTGGGGAGCGCTTGTGGGAACACTACTTGACAAGAGCCAGATCTGGGCTGGGAAAACTTCTGGAACGCTACCAGGGGAAGCAACTTCATTCCAGTGCCGAAAGTTGTTCCTGAGCACGTTTGGAATGTATGCTGTAGATAAATAGGTACTGCCATGCAGGAAGCAGTGTTCGGTTTTGACTTCCTGGTTAAAATTTTTACATTTTTTAGGAAATTTTCATTTGGCTGATCAAGCATTATCTCAAAAGTTAAGGAAAACCAGGGTTAAGGAAAACCAGGGTAAAATTCTATTATTTGTCCCACAGTGTGTTAAGTAACACAATACAAAGAAACAAAATACTACTTTAAAAAATAAATCTGTTCTATGTATGCTGGGGGAAGCACTGTTTCTAGGTACCGTTTTCCTAACCCTGAACTCCCCTCTGCCTCAAACTGTAGCACAGTACTTCTGACACCCTCTGCCTCTGTACAGATACTACAAACCTTACCCATCTTGTCCTGGTCTGAAAACAGGGAGAATGCTGAGCTCTTGGCACATGATCAGATGGAAGAGTTTGAAAGTGGTGGGGCCTGAGAATGCTTCTGATCAGAAGGACGAAGTTGAAAGTGATGGGACCTGAGGATGCTTCTGCTCAGGATGAACTGTCTCCTGCAACTGCTAAGGTGCTGTTACTCAGAGATGATTCACAAGAGCTGTCAGGAGTGTTGCTCCCTTCCCCCTGAAACAATATCAGTCACATGCAGATTTTAGGTGACAAAAGCTACTGTGACTCTCAAAGGACACTGAGGATTGTTGGTAGTTCCTGAGCTGGCTCAGACGCTGAAGTGTGAGAAGGCTCTTCACTGTGATTTATCTTCTCAGACTCCAAAACATGGACCAATTTCAGAAAAATCCACAGTATTTTAAATATATAGCTTTTGGGGGGTATTTTGTGTGCGTAGGCAAGTTCTTACTCCCTTGGCAGTTCAGAATGAAATTGCACTGACTGCCCTAAAACGTTTGCACTGCCAGTTCATAAGCCCTGTGCTTAAACAGCAGCTTTAGTCCTGCAGCTGGGCTTGTCCAGTTGCTATCACAAGGACTGTAATTGCATAAAAATAGTAAAACCCCAAAGCATTATATACTGCATACAATTAAAAAGGAAAGTGATACTGTTGTTAACACAAAGGTTAAAATATAAACCTAAATGCCAAGAAACCAGACACTTCCTAATTTGGCAATGATGGCTTCACCACATATGGAACTGTAGATTCTTATTGGAATTGTTACTGTTACTTTGCTGCCTGTACTATTTTAGTGCCCACATAGCCTATGTAAGAAGGATCTTGTAGCTGCAAAGCATGCACATCCTTTCACCAAAGAATTTACACTGGAGTCAAATTAGTTTCCATGGAATACAAAATTTAACCTTACATGAAACTAGCTACTTCTTTTTTTTCTTAGTTTCGTTTCTCCTATTAAGGTTATGCATATTCAAAAGATCCATCCAGTTCCAGCATTTTTTAAATTTCATATAGAGCTCTGTCAAGTTGTAAAAGAAAAAAAGCAAAGCACCAAACTGTGCAACTGAAAATTAAAATTAAGCTTCTGTTCCATTTTACAGCTAGATCTAACTGATCTCATTATGCTGGGATTTATCTCAAAGATGTTTTACCAGACTTCACTAACCCATTAGCCATCTTCCATCCTAGAAATTTGAATCCTTGCTAGACATAGAATTACATCTTAAGATAAACTGATTATCCCCATAATATGTCTCCTACTTAACAAAATAGGAGTGTCTCATATGTAAATACAATCTAAAATTTAGCATCCAGCACAGGTCATTAGGGAGATGCAGCTTTAAATTAAGAAATCTTATTAACCAGCTAAAAATTCAATAAAATAAATACTGGTGTTCTAACATGCAAATATTCACCACAAAATTTTTATAAAACACTACTTTTTAAATGGTTTTAACTTTCTTTTTTTAACAATTAGATTATTTAGAAATGGTCTATTATAACAAGGAATGCTCACAATATCCCTCTGATTTAGGTAAACAGTATTATCTGCACCTTCCAGATGGAGAAGAGTAGACCTTTCTTCATAGCTTTTGTGTGTCCAGTCTCAAGCAACAATGGAATAGAAGGGCCAGGACTAAAAGAGCAAAATTGTATATAAATTATGTCCCTGACATCAGCATGATACATAAATGGCTGCCTGCCAATATCGAGATGCCACAGAGCCTTGTGAAATGAGTGGATTATATAGGTGAGAGTCTCAGGATGAAAATCTGGTTCCTTCAAATCCAGATTCCAGATTTCACCCTAAGTATGGGGGGCTTTGTATTTCACACTAAGTAGCTATTTTAGATTAGCATTTAGATTCCCTCCTAAAGAGGTTTCTGGAAAAGGACCAAATGGCACTTTCAGTTTTTAAGCTTAAAACTTCTCAGGAACTCCATTGAAACTAGTAGTACTACACAGTCTGAAATACACAGTTACAGCTGTTTTTCTGAGGAAATAAGGTGTCCATGTTCATGACAATATCAACGTCAAAGAAAAGGCCATTCCAGGAACCACCAGCTGAGGAGATGCTGCAGTATCAGCTCACACATGGGGGAGATTCTATACTACCCCATATGAAAAAAGATTCAGCTGGTGCTGGTGCCAGCACTCACAGATCTAGCTTGTTGCTTTTAGAGTAATATTTCTACTTTATAAAACAATTCCATGTGGTAGCAGTGATATAAATGAGAAATCTGTATATGCATACCTGATATATGTACAACCACATGTCAGCACAGGGACTGAACACAACACTGTGAAACCAACACTTCTATACCTCTGAACTAGGATGACAATCTTGAGATGAGCAAAGAAAGCATGGTCTTGAAAGGTTTTTCTTTCAATGTAATATATAAAGTATTTTTTCTGAAATAAAAAGTAAATGTCAGCAAGACACACTATCATGATCAGTTTACTTTAGAAGTAGTTGGGAAGAACTATCCTCAGTTACAGGCTGATCCAACCCCAGAACAAGAGGCACAGGAACTAAGCATTAGAACAGCACTGCTTAGGAAAAAGACCTTCAAAATTGCTGAAACCAGCACACAGTAAACATTAACAATTGAAATTGCCTTTGGCTAAACTACTGTTTAATGCTGCATTAGCTTTTTGTGGAGTCATCGTGTTCACTGTTTATTTACAATCTACTATCTTTTTAAAGCAATGATACAGTATTGCCTTTAATGAATATGCTGAAATCCAGCTGCCAGGAATTGGCTTGATCTCAGCCAAGCAAGCAGAATTCAAATGAGCCTAAAAACACAGGCTTAAGAAATATTACATTATTTTGTGGAGGAGTGGCTTGGAGGGGTTTTTTTGTGAATAAAGCTGTTTTGAAAATACAAATCAGGCTTTACAGACATTATGTTGTTTCATTTTCATGCTGGCTGTTCACTGGCATCTAGCTGATTATTTTTATCAGTGTTACCTAGAAGTTATCCTTCAGCTAATTAAATTGCAATAGCTTTTCTTTCCCATGGTTAACCACTGGGCAGCAACTGCAAAGGCCTGCAGGCCACTGACACTGGTCTTTTGTACTCTCAAGCTGCAAGGAAGACTGTCTAAATTAAACATAGAGGCTGTTGGCTGAATTTATAACATTTCAGTTGCTCATTAACAGAGCACTCTTTTGAAGCTGTTCATTAAAAGCTCTCGTCAGGGAAAATTACAGTATTCTGTCTGCATGCAGTTCTTTTTTTCTCATAAGTATTTATGCACTGAAATAAGTAAGTTGGTAAGTACCAGACAGCTGACTACCTGACAGCTGAGGGCTTTTATCAGAAAAATAAATGGAAGGAGTTTGGATAGCTCATAATAACAATTTTTCAAGAATAACATGATAAACAAATGATTCTGCCTGATGCAGTAACTCAACAGGAAATTCCTGTGGGTAAATTTATCTGATTTAGCTGAACAGATAGCTTTCTCCTTGCCCTTTAGCAAACTCACTGCAGAATAAGGATCAGTCCTTTTTTATTGCTTTTGTTGGCATTGTACACAAGTGTCATTTCCATCCTTCCCTGTGACTATAACCACACACAGGTTCCTTGTTTTATAGCATTATTCTGATTTGACGGTAGATGAGTTCCCAAATCTCCAACATTTATTTCAACCTTTTTTTCATTTTAAGAAAGGGTCACTTCAGTGATTATTTTCTCCAGAAAATAATTAAGAGATCACCCAAGTCTCTGGTATAATTCAATTAAAAACTAACACAGTGAAAACCGAAATTAATGCATTTACTAAAAAGATCAGAATTTGGCAGCCAAGACAGCCACCATTCTTTGATTTTCTGACTCATTTCTTGTCTGTTGAGCACTGTTCAGGTAACAATGCTGTGAGCATTTTTCAACAGTCTGTGGAAGGAGAGTAGATTTTCCATTGCCCAAAAATGCTGCTAATGCTACTCATCACAGTTTATAATACAGTAAATGTATTACATACTGTTGTAATACCCAGATAACTTGAGTTTTCTCTACTATTTCCTCTCTTAAACCCTGTTTTCTCACACTTTTATCCCTATAATCTTACTAATGCTTAAGTTAGCCAGCACAAACTACAGACCGTGTAATTTTATACTGATATACAGTGTGATTACAGACTTCTCCAAAATAGTCATTGATCCAGGGCAGGCTTTGTTTTGCAGCTGGGCATCCCTGTTGCACTCTAACTGTGGAAACAATGTATGTAAAAGCATTATGTTTTACACCTCCATCCAGCTTCCTAGGTGATTTCCTAGACTGGATTAATTGCCATTGTGTTGTAGACTCTCAGGGTTCATGCTACTGCTGCAGACTGGCCAAATTTGTGTCCCGACTCATCTCTGTGCTCTAGGGCCTCCCTTGTGCTCATGTACAAAAGTTGTATCACCTCACACCTCAGCTGTATAAAACCAGCTCTCTGTACTCTTTCAATAGTCAGTGGAGGGAAATAGGCACCTTGAATGCGGCTTATCCTTTGTACTCTGGACACCTCTCTCTGGATGATTGCTTAGAAATGTCTCCTCATGGTACTTCCCTCTCCCACTCATTGTAGAGGAATGAATTACTAGTTCAGGAGACTCAAACACCCAACTTCAAGGCAGGTTCCTTCAGGCAAAACAAATCTTATCCTGAACTTCAGGCTAGGAGCTCATCACATGTATCTAAATATCCCTTATCTAAATATCAGATCCATATATTTTAATATATTATTAGAGAATATTATACAGATTATAAACACATTTTCTCAAGGGCACAACAAGTTGAACTTATATTCTGTAAGGGCCTACAGCATTTTAATGCAGGAGGCTGGAAATTTTGCAGCATCTTTATGTAATTTTAAACATTGAGTGCTTGCCATTAATTAAATATAAATACAGTAATCACATGAGTATTCCTTGAGTTATTTATTTTATATTACAAGAAGGTTTTTTTTATGCATGCACATATTCAAGGTTCAAGACTAGCAACCGGATTTTGTGCTGATTTTAGTGTGATGAACAACCACACCATATAACTTATCAAGAGAAGAGTTAGGAGTGTTGACAGATGGCTGGGAAAGAGAAAGTTGGGGATTTTATAGCCTGAGAAGTTATCAAAAGTTTGGGAATGTGGAATATCATTAGTCAGATATTTCTGCTCACATAAGTAGCTAACTTGCTAGAGTTGATATTCAAACTTTTAAATTTCAAGTTAATGATCTGATTGCACTGAGTTTAGTGGTGTATTTCACTAAATATAATTTTTTCCAGGCTGATTTCAGATTCACTGGCCTTTTTTACAGTCCTCTGAAGGAAACAATTTCTGAAGCTTCTTAAACCACTGTGCTCTTTGTCTCAGATTGATGCCTTTCTCAAATCTTACTCTATCCCAGAATGGCAGACTACCTTTTTTTTGGGGCGGGGGGGGGAAGATAGCTGCTTTTGATGGTCATTTTCTTCCCTACCACTTTTCTACATTTTTCTACTGACTTCCAGATGTTTGGTAGCTAATGCAGAGCAATAATTCCCAGAAAGCTTCCAAATATCTACTGATCCCAGACACTGTGCATGCACTGCTTTTCTCGGTATTTGATGTGCACTGTGATGCTTCTCCCTCATGAAAGCTTTGCAATTCAAGCCTCATATGCTCAGAAAATCACCAGGTTTGCAATGCAAGAATTTCAGTGAATGTGTGTTAATGAGTTGATTTGCAAACAAGCTGTAAGTCTGCAATGTCCAGAAGACAAACAAATTGACACAAACATATAGAGATCCAGTATACCTTAAATACATTTGCTTCCACATTTGCCTTTGGAACTTCAGAGGCTGACTGTGAGGCATGAGAGTACCTGTGTGCCTCTGAAATAGATTTTTTTTTTTTAATTTGAAAATCCCATTTAACTAAGTATGTAAGAACTGGGTTAATATGAGAGGCTTAAGAGATCCACCTAAGAGGCATTTTCAAACACGACAAGGTCTTCGTAGCAGATGAGCTGTAGTATGTCAAATGAAATAAGGTCTGGAATAGGAATCCAAGTCATTACTAGTAAGTAGATCCAACAGAATTAGGGGATGGGCAGTTACTGTCTAGCTGGTTGCAGTTACTGTATTGATAGTATTGCATAGGGGTTGCACTAATTCACGCATTAGCCATAATCTCGTGTGTTTCTGACTGTGCCTATCAGTCATCCTGCTGGTCTATTAATGCTGGCAGATCTGCTTTCGTATTATGTAATGTATTTATTTTATCCTGAAATATTTTTCCCAATAAAAAATAAACACAGAAAGCTTCAGAACTTACTGCCAGCTGCACAGTGCACAAACTTTGCAGGTAATTCCTTTTGTCTTTTCCATTTTTTTTTTTTTTTGCCGCTATGATAGCCTGTATTTTCTAGTCTTGGCTTTCTACCAGTGAAATTATTTACTTCTCAATCTTTTCTTTTAGAATTGTAAGTTAAGCACTAGGAGTAATTTTTAGTATAATTATATATATCATTTTATCACAAGGGATTTATTGAGAAACTCTAAACACCCTAAAGCTTCTTGAAACTAATCAGTTCTACTATTTTCCAAAGTTTTCAGTAGCCTGCGGATAAATAAATGAAAAAATATGTGGCATTTACATCCAATTTTTACTTCATCCATATAAGGACCTCATGCATTTCTCAGAAATGTATGGATTAACTCTCTGTGTCTACATAAAATCTACCCCAGAGAGGCTGTGGACTCCCCATCCCTGTATGTGTTTGAGACCATGCTGGATAGGGCTCTGGTCTAGTGTGTGCAACCTGATCTAGTGTGTGCCCACCCGTGGCAGGAGGGGACCTTTACAGTCCCTTCCAACCCAAACCATTCTGTGATTCTGCCCCCACTCACGTATATTTGAATAAAGACAACACATCTACACAGTCTACAGTAAAGCACCGGGAACTATGTGCATAGTTGAGATTTGCTATCTAATCTTTCCATAGACTCTAAAGACACAAATCAAAGTTCAGCACAGCCAATGAGACCTTCAGTTTAATTCTAAGTACTTGCTTTTAAACAGATGACTTGATTTGAATGTAATGGTGGCTGACACTCACAACCAGAACATGGAATGGAATGGAAATTTCAGTTGGAAGGGAGCTACAATGGCCATCTAGTCCAACTGCCTGACCCACTCAAGGCCGACTAAAAGTTAAAGTGTGTCGTTAAGGGCATTATCCAAATGCCCCTTAAACACTGTCAGGCTTGGGGACTGACCACCTCTCTAGGAAGCCTCTTCCAAAGTTTGCCCACCCTCTTGGTAAAAAAAGTGTTTCCTAATGCCTCTTTTTTTACCTCCTTGCCTTGACTTCTGCAAATGTTTGTGTGGGATGGCTTGCTTTGCTTTGTGAGTTAGAGAATGGAATAAGACTTCCAGATAGAAAAGGGAAAAAACAGATAGAGACAAGTTAGATAAATTAAATGTTCTAAATTGTGTCAGGCTGGTATAACCTGTAACCATTCTCTACTAGTACTCTATTAAGGAAGCAAATGTTTCATTCACTCTCTAATTAAGGAATGTGTAAGTTAAATAAGAAAGAAATGGTCAAGCATACAAATGGAAAAAAGGGAAAATCCAAAACTCAGGAATTCAGGAAAGGTAGTTATTTGCCTTTTTCCAAGTAGTAGTAGTAGTAGTAATAATAATAATAATAGTAATAATAATGATAATAACAACAACAACAACAGTAATAATAGGTATTCCTAAGCATCTACACAATAGCCAAGAGGAGGTTATCAAGAAAATGGAGACAGACTTCTCAGATTGCTGTATGGTGAGAGGCAGACAGATAACAGGCATAAATTGAAATGTGAGAGGTTCAAGCTAAATTTAAAGGAAAACGTTTTCACCATGTTTTCACATTTTCAAAATCCAAGAGGATCAAGTCTGATCTGAACTCATAGCTGACCCTGGTTTCAGCAGAGGGTTGGACTAGGAACCTCCAGAGATCCCTTTCAAACTAAATTATCCTGCAATCCTGTGGTGATAAATAAGAGATAATGCAGTTTTACCAGAAAACAATCTATTAAAAGCAACATTCCAGAAAAAAACCCCAACAACAATAGAAAAACCTTATGATTTCTTTCCAATAAAGAAACCACTGTAGAGCCATGTAATTTTCAGAGGTATAGAAAGTGTGACACATGAGGTAAGATTGAAAGAATTCATTTCTTTAGTCTAGCAATGAGAACTTTGAGAGAAGAATGATATCAGTTCTCAAACATGTAAAAAGTATTGCAGAGATACAAAGTGTTCTTCATGTCCATTGATATGGCAAGAAGTAATAGCCTTAAATTGCAATTTGAAGATTTCAGTTATATTGTACAAAAAGCTTTTGAACTGTAAAGAATGTTATGCAGTAACTGACTGTGAAGAAGTCTGAAGAGTCAGCATAACTGCAAATTTTCAAGGTCAGATTGAACAAATAGCAGTCAGGAGCTGATTAGATAGAGTGGATTCTGCTCTGAAGCAAGAGGATGAACTGCAAAACCCTTTCCGATCTCTTAAAATCATGTCTAAAGAAGCAACTCCATTGTCCTCACTACTAAATTGGCATGAAAAAATGAAAAAGTGTGTCACCTCTCCAAGTTTCCTTAAATTATGCCAAGTATTTTTTTTTCTACTTGTTAAACCCCTCCTTCCTTCTTTCTCCCCAACTTCATGTACTGAGCATGATGCCATATGCCACTGTCCTGGTTGTGTCCCCTTTCTAACTTGTTGTGCACCCCCAGTCCATTTGCTGGTGGGGTGGGGTGAGAAGCAGAAAAGGCCTTGACTTTGTGTAAGCACTGCTTAGCAAAGTCAAAACTATCCCTGAATTATCAACATTATTTCCAGCACAAATCCAACATCTAGCCCATACCAGCTACTATGAAGAAAATTACCCTATCCCAGCTAAAACTAGCACACCTGACACACAGTGACACAGGTACACAGACATCAAGATTTGGTGCCCTTTCACCTAGTTTTGAAAATATGTTCCTGATCTGATTCATTTTACAGCATCATAGAATGGCCTGGGTTGGAAAGGACCTTAAGGATCATCTAATTCCAACCCCACTTTCATAGGCAGGGCCACTTTCCACTCGCTCAAGTTGCTCAAAACTATCCAGTCTGGCCTTGAACACTTCCAGGGATGGGGCATCCACAACTTCCCTGGGCAAACTGCTCCAGAGCCTCACCACCCTTGAAGTAAAGAATTTCTTCCAAATATCTAATTTAAATGTACTGTCTTTCAGTTTGAAGCCATTCCTCCTTGTCCTATCACTACCTACCCTTGTAAAAATCTCTCTGGCTTTCCTGTAGGTACTGGAAGGTACCCTGAAGTCTTCTCTTTTCCAGGCTGAACAGCTCCAACTCTCTCAGTCTACCTTCACAAGAGAGGTGCTCCAATGCTCTGGACTTGTTCTAACAGGCCCACATGCAGTACCTCCAGGTGCAGTCTCACCAAAGTGGAGTAGGGGGGCAGAATCACTTCCTTTGCCCTGCTGGCCACACTGCTTTGGATGCAGCCCTAGACAGGTTTGCCTTTCTGGGCTGAGAGCACACACTGCTGGGTCATGCTGTGCTTGTCATTTATGAACACCTTCTCCTTTGGGCTGCTCTTGATCCCTGCCCAGCCTGTACTTTGCCTAGGATTTCCCCAACCCACATGCAGGACCTTGCACTTGGCGTCATTGAACTTCATGAGGTTCACACCTCATGGGAGTCATACTGGTAGTGAAGAATGCTGAGACCAGCATGATTTATCAATCCCAGATTTAATATTCAGAGGAAGAACAATGTTTCTCAGCAGGAACTGGCACCTGTGAGGATGTGACAGTGTTCCTGATAAAGGAGCCAACAAGTGATAGTACTGATAATGTATCTAAAGCTGTTGAGCCTGGAGATATTTGACTGATAGTCAATTGCTTCATACTATAAAAGCTCAGTCCCACTTTTTAATGGCAAGGTTTTCTAACATACCACTGCTCGGAGTGTGTGTGGAGATTCCTCCCTTGAGTGGGGAAACCCCTCAAAGTTATTCCTCGAGGCTGAGCAAGAGATTTGCCCACGGACATTGTAAGTGTGAGTAACATCAATCTCCATAACTATTTTTTAGCTTCAGTATCATTATTTCAATATTGCTTCTATACTAATAGTTATAGCTATACTATACCTATACTATGTAGTAAATAATTCTGATTAAGGTGTTTTAGCCTTATCATCACCATCATCATATTCAATTTAAATTCGTATCTACTTTATTCATATAAATATATTTGGGTTGCCATCCTTAATCCTATGGGACAGAGTAGTATAAATGCTCAATTACTTTTATATAATACTTCAGACATAAACCACTGAAAGTCTGGGACTAGGATTGGACCCAGCACCACCCAGACTCCTTTCTGAGAAGGAGTTTAGAAAGCAAGATGGCCCTTTCTGCACATTGTGACTCAACAGGACAAGGGGATCTCCTCAAAAAACTTTGCCTGAAGCTCCCATTCTGCCCATGACACTCTTACAACAATTATCTTTTATTAAATAACACCATTATTTTGTTATCTGACTCTAAAAGCATTTTCTATGGAAGAATCTTATCAGTGTGCAGCATTGTAATGTAAATGACTCAGCATAAACACCTGAGTCATTTATCATTACTAATTTTTTTAAGAAATAGCAATCTACACCAGAATACTTAAAGATGCATCCATCATTTTCCAAGTTTTGAATAACATACATGATGTTTACCTTCCTTTTAAAAAAGATGATGGCACTTTTACACCTTTGTTACCTTCAAAGAGTTTAAATTGTCAGTAATCCATTATCAACAATTATTTATGCATGTTAAGTAACAGTTGTGCAGTTCTGCTCTAGCTTTGCCAAACCAAAAGGCTCAATTCAGATGCATCTGTTTCCCAGTGACATCTATGATTGCTTTCTTTCATTTATTCAGTGAACCAGCTGTGTTGACTGATGTCTGAGAAATCAAGTTCAGTCGCAGAATAATTCCATTGTAGTCAATTTAGTTGCAGCAAAGACCAATTTGACCCATGCAGCTCCATATATTGTAAAAGGTCATGGAGCCTGTCAGTAGTTCAGACAGGATTTAAATAGAGGATCCTCCTCAATCCCAGTTCAAATGAGACTCTTTTGACATCATCATAGTGTCTACACATTCAGACTGACATTTTGTCACTCAGAGCAATGCTTATCTGTTGCCATACCAAAAAGTGACTGTCATGGCTTCAGTCACATGCCCTCATTCTTTATTTCCATTTATTTATAACTCTCTCCTCTATTCAGCGCCAGCTGTTAAAACCAAAGCGGATTTCCTTTCCCTCTCCCTCAGGGGAGCTATGGATGAAGAAGAGGTTTCAGACACATTTCAGGAGGGCAGTAGCAGGGTACTGAGGTCAGCCTGGGAACCCAGCAATTTCATTAGTGCCAGAGCAGCAGCTTGGCAGCTGAAAGCAGCTCCATGTGGCCCAGAGCATGGAATGCTGACAGTTACAATAACACTCCAATTATGAAAGACCCTCACTGAATGTAGTGTTAGAAAATGGGATTTATTGAAGCCCCTTCTAGTCCTGTATTTGTATGATGCTTGTATGATAAAGCTAAAAAAATAATTTATGGAGACACGGAAAAGGATGGTACTTGATTCTGAGTATCTACAAGCAATCACAAGGAAGCTCTTATCTCACTGTTATACAACTTCTTTCTCATTTATGATTATTTCCCTGCAGTCACTTTATATTACTTAAAAAGTAATTATTTTTTATTTTCCCTTCTCACAATGTATTTTTCATTGTAATCTAAACCCTAACTTACTTGAAATTATCCAGAAGGTCTCAGTTACAATACCATCATCATTATCTGAATTTAGCACTGTTTCTTATGAAAGCATGCTCTGAGCCTTTCTGTCAAACTAACTGGCCAATTTCAATGATATATGAAAGAAGGAAATAAATGGATGGATGGATGGATGGACGGATGGATGAGGTAGATCAGGAAATCCAAGCATTCCCAGCTTTCTTAGTAAAGGTGGACAACTGAGCTGCATCCCAGTTCAAACTGTGAAGAAACTTGGGTGTCCATTTGTCTTCTTTCCTGCAGCCTGGTTTTCATAGGAAGTAAACATTAGAAATCTGTGTTTGGTGGGCTATAAATGGTGCTCCAAAGGCATCTGTTCTGGTCAGTCAAAGGACCAAGGCCTTGGAGCATGTTAATAGTACTAGTTCCTTACTATTGTTTAAATATTATGAATCCTTACTTACTTATAAAAGGAAGAGCAGGGGTAATAGGATACACATAAACTAAGCCTAATATAGCCCAAGGTAATAAGTTCCTATAATTTTCTTTAATACCAGTATCTGTATATAGGAAGGAGACTCAAATTAGTTCCATGAGTATGGAAAAAGTAGGCAGAATACAGCAGCATGTATTATGTGAGCACAGGCCAGTTGGCTGTGGGCAGGTGCACTGGCTGGCCAGACTGCTTGCACGTATGACTAATGGGACTAGCCACAGCACTCTGCCAAAACAGATGTCATGGAAGGCATGGGAAGAAGTGGGCTTGGATTATTGCACTGAGAGGGTGGAACATCAGAGCAGTAAATAAAAATGAAGAGGACATCAAGCTTGCTTAATTTCATTCTTTCTCAAAACATTTATTTATATATGATTTTATGTTTCTGTGTGGTTTTGTCTTTCCATTTATGCTCTGAAAATATATGAGTAAATGGTGTCCCCAGCTCTTCCATGACCATCACAGGTTTTATTCTACATTGTTGTCAGTGGTATTATACCAACTTTAGAATCAAAAATGAGACAGACAGTGAATTCAAACAAATTGTTCCAATCCAAGGATCTCCAAATAGGCATGTTACTTTTTAGCAGGAAATAAGCATCTATGAACCTCCTACACTGTCTGTTGGATTTTGAAGGGGTTATGTGCAAACATGAGAAGGAAGAGACAGTTTTAACACCACGCAGCTTTACAAACAGCTCCTGTAAAGCATGTAGAATGGTTGAACTGACCTATCACTTTCATGATCAGCTCACCACTGTATTGGTGCACCTCCAAAATCATCTGGAGATCAACCTATTTGGGAGACTGCTGGTGAGAACTCAGGCCTGTGAACCCTACAAGTATCACCTCGAGGCAGTGTAGACACACCTGCAGATGTACAGAGCTTGGGACAGCCCCAGCATGTCCACCATGAAGTCCCTAAGAGTACCTTGTTCCATTCTCTCATACCACGCCTCCTTCCCTTTCTACACATTTGCATCTCGTCTGTCTCAGACAACTTTGTAGCCAGAGCCAGTAGCCCTCTCATTTTTCACACCAACTGTATGCCAAACAAGGAAGTAGTGTCTTGACAGGATGAATTTCCCCCCCACATTGCAGGAGACTCTGCTGAAGGGCAACATTCACAACCATGAAGGCAGCCAGGTCATCTTAAAGACCCATTGAGACCCAGCGTCAGGGTTGTCAGATGATGTGTATCTGTCTCAGAGTAACCTCTATGGTGAATAAAAGCACAGAGCTAGATCAAATACTTCTTAGAGCCACAAATAAAGAACCCCCACACATATAAATGGCATAAGAATAAGGATCATTACATATTCAGACAGTGACCTGGTCATATCAGAAATTAAAACTACAGGATATAGTTAAGACCTTCACAATTGCCAACATTCACATTCAGGCCAAGGCACTGTGCATGAGAAACACTCCCTTAAACAAAGGATAGTTCACAAACTCAATCCATTTTAGTATCTAAAATGATAGAGGGATGCTTTTCCGGAAGGCATTTAGACACAAAGAAACAGTTTGTCATCATCTTGCCTGCAATGAAAACAGCACAATGTTCTGTAATTTCTAAATCATAATCGAAAGTCAAGACATTCATATCAACCTGTATTAGGAGCTATCCACATATTCTTATTTTCTTCTACTTTGTAAATCCAGAATGTTTTTTTTTTCCTGTTTACTAAGCATGTTACCCTACCTTGTCCTCAATTACAGATTCAATTGCGAACGGGAGGATTTTTCTTTCTGAACAGTGCCACTCACAAAGGAATCTGGATCTGATGGAGCCTTTTAAACACTGCAATTGAACTTCCTAAGTAAATTTTAATGATAGCAATTTTGCAAAATGCTAAGCAGTAAAAATACATTATCAGATACTGGCTGTAACAGCATCATCCCATAGTAGTGCTTGTTCACAATGACACTGCCAAGCTTTACCGATTTTGGACACAAACCTAAAAACTTTCATTTCCTCTGAGATACAAGGTTAAATCTCAAAATCAGGTGTTGTCTAAGACTAGATGTGTTCCAGTAAATTACAACATATGGTGGACATCACTACACTTTTAAAAAGCATTAAATCACTAGCAAGGTTGCTACCTGAGTTTTGCTGAATGGCATTCTCTCAGATAGTGCCCAAGCATCTTCAGGGATTAGCGTGGGCCTGGTAAGACTTTCAACAGCAATTCTGATACAGCCACCTGCTCTTCAGGGCTAGGAAGGTTCATCTGTATGAAAATACAGGCATTGGAGAATTTAGTGTTGCAGCTGGAGAATGTTCCTGGCCCATTACTGGTGTACCACAGAGTAAATGTCTCTGTTACAGTTGAGTTTGTTGTCTTCCCCAGCTTTGTTCCGTAAGTAGAAGTTAAAACATGCCAGCAAGGCATCAGAGAGTATTTCTCATAAAACAAAACAAAATGCACTTTTGAGCATTAACTGTAGCTCATAAGTTCCTTATCTATAGTACCCAAAATTGTCAAATTCTTTATCATGTAAGAGATTTGGATTTGTAATGGTAAATATAACATTTACAGTACTTTTATTAAATATTATATATTTGTTATACATACATTTTGTACATAAATCAATTTAATGTTTTTATACATATATGTATGAGCCGGTTGTGTAACCCTCTTTCACTGGGTAACTTAACATCCAACAGAATTTGAAACTGCTTGTCTCTGCCTGCAACAGGTGCCAAATAACTTTTCTCCCTCAAATTCTCTCCTTAAGAGGGTGGATACCATAAGGGTGGTTACTTCTGCACACTGTAATTAGAAGGGCAAGGTTGGGCTTTTTGGTTATGTCCCAATATGGGCCAGTTTTGCCACAAAGGCTTTCACTGGCCTAGTAGAATTTCTATGCTAGTAAAAATTCCAGTATTGCCAATATTACAGTGATGAAATTTTTTTTGCCAGGATAGTTTATTTCACTCAGGTATCCAGCAAAAACTGTTCCAGCAAGTGTGGGTTTTTTGCTGCAATAAACTGCATCTGCTCTGTAACAGTAAACATTGCCTAGTATATAGCAAACCTCAGCCAAAAGGGATTTTGGACTATGACTTGATATTCTAGGATGGAGTGAGAGATGGTACAACATTTTTACTTTGCTATCTAAGAGGATTTTCAATCAAGTTCAGACAGCTCAGTTATGAAGCTATAAAATTTAAACTATAGGAATTTCTATTTTTTTCTTGCTTTAGGTTCTGCTTCAGTTACTGGCCAAGACAATGAGTGCCTTGCTCTGACACAGCTTATACCAAGCAACGAAATTAGACTTTGTAAAAAAGACATTAACACTACACTTGAGAGATCTAAACAAAATACTGATAAACTCCAGTTGTGCAGAAGGTTAAACCTTTCATCAAGAGAAATTTTATAATCAAGTTAGTCAAGCTGTCCTGCCCATGATTAATGCACTATCTCCAAGGGAAAGACACCACTGCAGATACAATTGGTGAAACACTAACTGTGCGATTCTAATTAAGATACAGGTTGTTGCATTAAGCAAACTAAGCAAGTTTAAGGAACTTATCCTTCCAAGCAGTTAATGAAATGGTGTACCCCAAAAACTTCAATAAAAATGATTCTGTGTCAGCTGTTAAATTTCACAGTGAGGAAAAAAAAACCGCACTGACCCTAAAATAACCCCACTTTGCTATCCCTCAGTATTTGTGATCCCTGCGGTACAAAGAAACTTCCATAACTCTTTTATTTTTACATATAGAGGACAATATATGGGTTCAGTCTGAGTAGTAGTAAAAGTGTCAGGAATGCATGCCAGTGATGGAAAAAAAAAAAAATTAAATCTCCCTTTCTTACGACTAGGTGCCAAGTAAAAACTCTTACCTCATGCACAGATGGCTGGAACCTTCCCATCTTTTAGTAACTTTTGGCCTCCAGCTCCTGCAGGATCCTAACATCAGTCCTCTAACCATATTGGCATGTCTGGGGAGTATTAAGAGTCAGAGAGATCTCTGTTCTGGGTTTACACAACTACTTGAGCACAGATATCCCCTTGGGACTTTTACTCAGTTTAGATGTGTTTGTGTGCATAAGACATTGAAAAATCAAAACCCACCAAAGAAACAGGAATCGACTGAGTCTCAGCTGTCTCTTGGGGATACTGAAAATAGGAAACTAGTTTAAAATCCTTGTTCTGTTGAACAGCAGCCCTGGAGTGGAATTTTCTCATGTTGTGCATGCTGGCATGGCACAGTTGGTAATACACTGATACACACTTCTAACAGTTTAAGAAATTACTTGAGCAGCCATATCATTCTTCACCAGTCATGTTTCCCTTTCAAATTGAAAACTGCATGCTCCACAGACACCAGGTGTCCTTACTTACAGCCTCTGACTGTTGACATCTGTGTTTGTAGTACAGACAAAACGCATTTGACTAAAGCAGAGCCTTTTGGACTTCAGCTTTTGCAGCACTGGTGATATACAAACTACTTCCACATGACATGTGGAGGTAGGACTGCCTACTAGGAGATACTCAGTTGAAGTGCAGGATGAGCACCCCAAATCTGCCACTGTTGGTGATCAGCTACTACCAGCCTGGAGGCACTTACCTAGTGGCTTACACAAATTTCTATACATAGGCACTAATTATTACTGTTAATGGTCATTGATCAGAACAGCTTTATCATCTAACTAATTTAATAGATTTTAGACTCTATAAAGTAACAGTAGAAAAAACTTCAATCAATATAGGTTTGTGTTTAATAATTATGAGCAAAACTCATGGCTATTACAAAGGCCAGCTCGGCATTAGACATAGTGGTAGTAGATTAAATGATCTGGAAATGTCAGGTGAGAAGGGCCAGAATTAAGAAATAAATTAGGAATTCCCACTGGCAAAAGTCAGCAAATCTGCTCGAGCGTAAGCAACCAATATATATCTGTATCAGTATGTACAGAACATAAAAACAGATAACTCACACAAAACAGGGCAGCTTGATAGTTTTACCATTCCTTTACCTTAAGTAAACTAAGAGAGTGACAGATAATAAAAGAGTAAGGTCCATATTTCTAGTCTCCCAAGACATACCTTGAGAACTTTGGCCTCTGAACATAGGTAGGATTTCTTCACCAATGAACCACACATCCAGTCCCAAGGTCA
Organism: Origma solitaria; assembly: GCA_013397895.1. Lineage (NCBI taxonomy): Eukaryota > Metazoa > Chordata > Aves > Passeriformes > Acanthizidae > Origma > Origma solitaria. The sequence goes on from VZRL01001029.1 coordinate 456,654, forward strand.
AGATAAATTGTACATAAACATGTTATCACAGCTCCAGACAGTCTTACATTTCATGTTGCTGCTATATAACACGGGGTGTTTTTTGTATCACACCTGCATAGCTTTGTTCTTTGCCATCCATTGCCCTTAAGGAGGTAAGGAAATATTTAAAAAATACACATTTATTTCTGAGAACCAAATTTCTCTGGGTTGGGTGCCTCAAAATGCCTCACTCCTCAGCCCAGGAGCAGCCTGCAAACTCTTCTCACAGGCATGAACACGGAGTGAGGGCATGGTTGTAACCCAGGACGTGAAGTGACTTGGGAGTTTTACCTTCCCAAGCCGTGGGGATACAGGTGCCTGTGAGGAGGGCTGTTGTGCGGGAGCCCGGACACTGCACCTCCCGTGAGTGCCATTACCCCCGGGAATAGCGGCACTGCCCCGGGCTGCCAAGAAAACCGAGCCCAGGAAACTTTTCACCGCAGCACCTGGTGGTCGGAGCACGCTGGTGCTCCCAAACGGACTGCGGGCAGCGTTTACCTCCCATCAGAGCCAGCCTAGAGTACAACTGAGTGCTTCCCTTTCCCGGTGCCGACAAGCAGCCCGGCCTCCAGGGGCAGAGTCCCGCCGCGGCTCCGGGACACCCCGCAGCCCTCAGCCTCGGACCCGCGCCGCCATCTTGCTACCGCGCTGCCGGGCTGAGCGCGGCAACGGCGCCGCTACACTGTGAGGGGACAAGCGCTGCGGAGACCCGGCCCGCCACGGTGAAGGGCCGGGCTGTGCGGCGGCCTCTGCCCGCCACGGTGAGGGGCCGGGCACTGCGAAGCCCCTGCCGGCCACGGCTGTGGAAAGCCTCTGCCCACTATGGTGAGGGGCCGGGCGCTGCGGAGCCCCTGCCCGCCACGGTGAAGGGCTGGGCTGTGTGGTGCTCTCTGCCCGCCACGGTGAAGGGCCGGACGCCGTGGAATTCCTGCTCGCCATGGTGGGGCACCGGGCGCTGTGGAGCCGCTCCCTGAAACTCGCCGCGCTGCTCTCACCGGCGGGCTGGTCAGGTGGGACGCCGCAGCCGTTCAACAGCTCCTACCGGAGACCTGCAGAGCCGCCGCCACGGAAGGGGTGGAGCGGCACCATGGAGGAGGAGGAGAAGGAGGGGGATGAGACTCCTCAGGGGCGGCAGCAGCAGCCTGGGAGGTGAGCGGCGCTCCAGCGGCAGCAGCGCTCCGGGGCCGGGGGTCTCTGCCCCCGCGCCTTCCTGTGGGCAGGAGGAAGCCGGACCGACCCGAGGGGCGGCGGCCGCCCCGTGCCCGTCCGGAGGTGAGGCACTGCCCGAGCTGCTGCCTTCAGAGCCCGGCTGGCGGCCGGAGGAACGGAGCACCTGCTCCGGGCGCGGCAGCGGGGCTCGCCGGACACACACACGGTACCGGGGCCGCGCCGGTGAGTGTGGAGGGGACCGGGCTGAGCCACTGCACGAGGCGGTGGGAGCGGGATAGAGCGGGCGCGGGCACCCCCTCGGAAAAGTTCGCGGGTGGGCGGACGAGGTGCGTGGGGCTGGCGAGCCCGGCTGCCCACGGAGCTCGGCGTGTGCCCCTGCCCCGCCGCTTGCCTGCCGCCCTGGCTGGGGACAGACCCCGACGGGCTCTGGCTCCAAACCCAGCTGGGACCGGGGGAGTCCTTCAGCACCGGTGAAAGAAACCCTAGAAGAAAAAGTCCTGTGTTCGTCCCCCGCCCTCCCAGCGCGAGGCTTTCGGTCCCGTCAATTGACAGTAAAACATGCTGCAGCAGCGCTCGCAAAGAAACAAGTTATATAATCGCTTACAAAAAAAATCTGCTTCATAGTATTGGCGGCTTAGAGAATGTTTTCCTGTGAAGAGAAGGCACGAACAGATGTTTATTGCGGTGGACGGGGATTCGCATCGTATAGTGCGAAGTGGAAGATATTAAGGAAGTCATTTAATGTAATTAGTGCAGTCAAATAATCTCAATGATCGTCAATTATCCCTAGCAAGGGTCTGAGGGGAGCGTTTGCTGACTGTCTTAACGTCTTGCAGTTAAATTCATGAACTCATGCAGAAATGGTTTTTCTAGGGGCAATTATGATTTCTTCCATTTGCTAAATGGCGATTATGAAGCAAGCTTTTAGTTTTAAAGGAAAGTAATATTTGTATTTAAGTATTTTTTCTTAAATTTTCAAACTGTACCGACTAAAGTGGCATCAAAGATAGTGACAGGAAAATCACTTCAGTTTTCCAGCAAAAAAAAAAACCCTTGAAAAGACTATTTTTTTATTCATAGTAGCAGCTGTATCAGTTAAGTAGGAAGCCTGATTTATTTTGTAGATAAGATTTTGAGGAAAACAATAGGATTTCTTTTTTCTTATTAACTCAAGAATTATTGCAGCAGTTGCTTTCAAAATACCCCAAATAACTTAAAATTAAAACACCTATTGTAAAAGGTAATGGGAATTTTTAATGTGTGGGGGTTGGAAAGATATGTTTGATTCAGTTATGGAGGAGAGGAGGAAGTAAGGGATAACAGTGAAACTGTTCAAATATAAATAACAGTTATTCAGCTTCAGCTTGGCCTCAAATCAAAAGAGATGTGCAGCCTTTTTAAGAGGAAGCAATCCATTATTATAATTCTGTTCACTTTCATTAACTAAGTAGATTTGAGGAATAACCAAGAGAAATATGCTATTTTCCCAGCCTTTATAAGCTCAAGATTGAACCAAAACTGTTAATTCTTCATTCAGAAATAGCTTTTACGTTTTTTTCAGCAAAAAGGAAGGCAATTGTTTTGTCTGTGATGAGAAAAACAGAAATACTGCTGGTATTAATTAGCGTCTTTATATGTAACACCTGCAGTGAAATTAGTTTTGCTTTTTGTCATGTCTATGAATCCTTGCTGATCTCACTTTAATTCTTTCGGTCTATTGCTTTAACTTTATAGGTTGCAGTGTGAGTCCTACTTCTAATACATTCAGAGCCAGGACCATGAAAAATCACTTGATCTCCAAGTGCAGATTTGAGTAAAAAGGATTTTTCTGTAAACTAAGCGTTGCGCTTAGTTAAAATATTCTTAGAAAATCTAGGAAAGAAGTTATGTATTGTATACTCTTTGCATGTAACATCTTGGTGTTTAGCAACTATACAAGGAAGGGATCATTTGGGTTTGAATAGCCTACAACTGTGCCCAAGCAGATAAACCTTGCAAAGCTGTTCAGGAAAGACAGCTGGGCATTGCCAAGTGAAAACACTGCTGCCATCATGCCCCTACTGTGGAAAACAAAGTTTGATAAGATATGTGAATGAAAACTTGGGTCTTAAAGAATTTATGTCAAGAGTTACTTCTTCTGTAAGACCTGTTCCTGTGGCTGGAGCTGGTAGTGCTACTGTCTGTTGAGTAAGGCTTATGATAGGTTTACAGGTTTTATTGCTTAAAATATTTGGAAATATTTTTCTAATGCTTAGGGCTGGTTTTTGAGAGAAGGTTTCGGTGAGGTTCAACTGTTTCTGATAATGAGATTGTGGCAATAGCAAGGTGTTTATGTGCACCCATTCAGACGTGTTTACATGAAACACTTTGTCTCCTTAAAACACCTGCATATTCAGGATGGTGCCTTGAAAATTAGATGGCTCACATTTTTGTTGGAAGTATGCCTTGACTCTTCCATAAGAAGAAAAACCCAAACCACGCAGCTTCTAGTATTAACACTTCAGTTGTTGACTAACAACCAAAGCACTTTGCATTTCATTTAGAGTACATGAAGACATCATAATCTAGAGTTGTGGGGATGGAATCAAAGGCCCTTTATAGATAGGAATAAAGGGCATAATGAAAAACATTTACATATCATGATGTTTCCGGTTTCCTTGAGTGTTGACATTTTGCTGTGTCTGGTGTACTGTCCCTTGGAATTTCTTTTTAAATGTGTGTGTTTCAGTTAAAGAACCATACGGGTGCTGTATTGGATCTGTTTTCTGGCTTTCCAGTACGAAGTTTTGGATATTCAAAACTTTTTTTATTTGGAAAGGTTTGGCTTAACTCATGTGACAGATGGTCTTTGAACAGTTGGGTTCAAGAAAAGCATATATTTCAACAAAGAAGAATTTATCTCTTCCTTATCTTAGCTGACGAGGAAATTATTTGCTTGGATTTCAATAAATTTGAATTCAAATGTGATAAATAGTTCTGTAAAATCCATATATGTGTGGGGTGCATGTACATACGTACACAGACAGAGGGAGAGAGAGAATGTTGTTGGGGAAAGCAAAAGTTGATTTTTCTTGGGCATTTTTGCACTTCCTGGACAACTGAGGTTTTATAGGGTTTTAAAGGATTATTCTTGGTGTTGCATAGATGTTTGTTCCTTTCTGGCACAGGTCGACAAGGAAAAAGAAAATTAAAAGGCTTAGTAAATGAGGTGGAGATAGCAATTGCAAACATTAAAGTGCCAGAGTTGATGATAAATGATCCTACTTTTCCATGTGGATCCTATGCATCAAAGTTTTAACATGCCTTCTGTGCATTTTTATGGATACAGTTCTTACATTGCCTCTCTAACCACATGCTTCAAAAGAAATCAGTTTTCTCTCATAGGGTGTTCAAGTGGAGCCTTACTTTTATTATGTCTAATAGTATTTGGATTTAGTCATATTGAATTGATGTTAAGATGTTAGATGGAAAAGCTTTACCCTTAGGATAGAATGTGACCTTGTAATATTTTAAAACTTTATTTTTGTTAAGGAAAACGTGTGCTAACAGCTTCAATGGCATAATAACTTAAAATACAAACTCCAAGATGTATAGGCTGTTAACACACAGGAGTGGCTAAAGTGTGTTTTTAAATGCTCAACTTCAACGTTTGGCAGTTTTTTCTAACAGTAAACCCCATCCTGGCAAGGTGTGCCTGTGTCATTAACTGGAGTCATGTCAGTAACCAACTGAAACTAATGAACTACTTGTTTGCATAAATAGTTACACAAGTGCAGCTGGTGCCAGAACGCCGAAGCTGTGCTATGGCTGCTGTACCTGGGTTGGTACAAATTTTGTGTTTGCTCTTTTGGAAAGGCTTTATTGAAATCCTGTCTAAGTGTGAAGGGCCATCCATGGAGATTGTAGTTGCTATTGGAATCCATGACTTACCTGTGCAGCTGTGTGCATATGCTATCTGCACTTATTTTTCTGTTGATTTAAAAACTGTCCCCATTTGATTTGTGACCCAGGTATTGTCTTGTGTACCATAACACGTCTGTAATGCACAAACCTAGCTTCTCTGTGTGTCAGCCTCAGTCCTGGAGAGAAGGTAAGAAAACTTTTATTCCAGCTCTCGTTCTTTCAACATTCTTCCCTATAAGCTAAGTAGTCATATGAGATTAGTTGTTTAGGGAGAGCAAAAGAAAGCAATTTCCTTTCTGGTGTAGGGAAATTTGACTCCAGCTTCCCTTTGGTGACTGCTTCAGCAATAGCACAGAATTACACTGCTCTCATGCTTAATCATAATGATAGTCTAGGCTGCACTTTTAAATGTGATGGCCACGTGCCAACTTTGGGGTTCTTTTATTCAAGACGACAGTAAAAGATGAGGGTAGAGAGGAAAATAATTTATTTTAAAGGCCTGTATTGCTAAAGAAATTGGGTCTGGGGTCTGTCATCTCTGTTCTACTGTATGTCCCTTATGGACAGCTACTGTCATATCAGAGATCACAAACTAAACAGAATATGCATGTAACAAAAAACTTTTATTAGACATGTTTGGGGACAACAGAATGCTCATATTGGACAGGCACAATCAGCTGGGAAACCTGGAAACAAAGGGAAAATAGTTGTGTATTGTCCCCAATACAGGAATGGGCATCTTTATTCAGTTGATACAATGTCCATTGCTGGTCAGATTTAACCCAGTGTTCAGAAATAATTGTGTCCAGGGACTACTGATGGGCCTGACTCTAAAGCCTATTTGCATTTGTATCCAGAGGCATGTAAAGGTGTAGCTGATAGGCATGAATAACTTTCTGTTGGTTTAGTTCCCCTAATGAATACCAGGAAAATAGAGGTGGAACATTTAGTAACGGAGTGGGCTGCCTTGTTGGGTGGTAGGTAGCTGTTGTATGTGCTTGGTTATAATATGTAACATTCCTGTCTGAGGAGGTAAATGGAGAGTTTCAGCATCATCAGTACTAAGGGTGAATGAAACCTTGGAAGGGAATAGATTGAAAATGAAAGGGTAGGAGGAATTGTTGAACCTAACATGGTGGTATGTGTAACTAACTGGAGAGTGAATTCTAAACGGAGGATATTTAATTTTTTGGGTTTTTTAGGCCAGCGCTGGCATAAGTAGTTTTTGTTTACAACAGTATATTCCTGTTCTCACCCTTCCCTGTCCTAACCAGTTTGTTGGTATAAACACTTGCATGGTTGCACAGTGATGCAGGTGAAAATTAAGTGCTTCTCTAGGGATGGTGAAGTAAGGAGTGACTATCAGCTAGATTAGTTTCTTAAACAAGTTGACCATGTGGATAAAAGTGTTTGTTTCGGCAAGCCGGGGAGGAGGAAGAGTAGGGAGGGCAGAAAATGATTGGCTCATGGTAGTGGCTGCTTAAGAATAAGCCTAACAACAGATGACCATGGGTAGGTGTCTCACCTTTTTTTTATTTCTAACTAATTTTTCTCCATGATATCTAAATAAAACTTTGCTTTGTTTTACTGTTGATCCTCAAAGCTAGCTAAGTATGATAAAGGATTTATTTTAATTCTATGAGGCTGTTTATGGAGAGAGCTGTTCCTTTTTCTGTTATCAACTCTGTTATTAATCTTTCTTGAATTATACACAAGGTCAGTGTAGAATCAGGATTCTTACAGATCTGTTCAATGAAAATTTTGGCAACACTTGTTGCTAGGGATTTTTAATGTGAAATTTCAAATAGTAGGAGTATTTTCAGATCAGCTAATGCAAGCTTGAGAGATCTTTGTGTGAAATCCTAGTACCAAGAGCAATCTGGAGTAATTGCTCATGCAACTGCTGTTGCAGTGATAAAGAATATATATAGTGAAAGAAATCTTCAAGATGTATAGCAGTATACAGTTCACAGAAAACTCAGGTTTTTGCTCTGGTACGTCTACAATGGTAAGATGGAACAGCTTGAAGTACTGCACAATAAAAGTTTAAATGCATTCAGAATTTTCCAGTCTCAAACTGTTCATTAATTAAAGCAGCCAATTTCAGACCTGAAGGAAAAATAAAAGCAGAGCCAAAACTTAGCTGGCAGTCATTTAATAGTAAAGCTTGTGGGAGCCAATTACTTACATGCTCCCTATCATTTGCAAATACCTTTCCTTCTAAGAGGAATAATTTTTTTGTTTTATTTCAAGCCAAAATGCATGTTTTTTGCTGTCATTAAAAAGATGTATAATGAAAGAAAATTTCAGAGTTGTGTAGCTGTATATGGAGAAAGCTCAGAGTCTTGTTTTGGTAAGGCTACAGTGGTGTGAGTTTGCTGGGAATTGTGTGCTGTCCCTTTTAGGTGATCATTAGTGTAGCCTAGTTCTGGATGTAGTTTACACAGAGAAACAGTGATTAAAAAGGAACCAAACCCTTTACTTTGAAAAAGTAGAAAAATTAAAGGTATGTGGGAAGCTTTATGCCTGGAATGTTTACCAAGCAATTTTAAAGTTTTGGGGATGTTGTTGTGTTCCAGTATACCATAGCTTCACAGTAACTCTTAAGCTTTCTGGCTTATGGATTTGTTAAATAAGGACCACATTCTGTTTTGGCAGACTCAATGCTTAGTAGCATGTTGTGCATGGCTCTGTGGTTAGTAGGGGGAACTACATCCATTTCACTTATGGAGCAGCACTTGGAGGAGACTGGGTGGAAAAGGTGAAGACAATAGATTTTATGCCAATGTCCAATTAATTTGGCCTGAAGCTCTGCTATGTTTAAAAGACCATTTAAAAAGAAAAATTATAATGGCAGGATGATTCTTGTAATGCTGTTGTATCCTATTTCAACCTTTCTTTTGGAACAGAGAGTATTAAAATGTTTAGCTAAATTTTTATTATTTTCCTAAATAAACAGAAGGCTCAAAGCCAAAATATTTGTATCCAAATTTTTAGTTATATAAGCAATGCTAAAATAAACCATTTACCCAAAACTTGTTGTCCTGAGGGCTGTATCCTGTTTACAGGCGTAAGCCAGTTTAGTGGGATGTAAGACATGGATTTTCTATGCCATGTCTTGCCAGATCTACAACTTCTCCCTTCCTTTGTGGATTACTAGGGGTACCTTAATATTTGATGTTGGAAAACCAGTTATGTGAGCTCTGCATTTTGATTCATGTTAGACTTTGTCTTACTCATCAGCTGGTGGTGTTCTTCCCCTCTGTCTAGAACACCTTCTGGCCGTGTGGATTTGGCATGACTAATGGTCTTCTTTAGGAGTTTGTATGTCTTAGTCCATTTCGTCTTCTGAATTCAGTTGAAAGAGCAAAGAATCTCTGAAGACAAAGAGTGAGGCTGGGTTCCTTGTGTCTCTCCTGAGCCCCTCTTACAAATAGTGTCAATCCACTTCCCCTCTTGTGAGGGTAAGTCTCCTCATCCTGAAGGATGGGTTCCATTTGCCAGGAAAGCAGTTTAATGATTTTAAGTAGAATAGTAGTTTATGTTTAAAAGTATAAAAGGATTTCTTGTAGAACTTTACATAACAATAAATATTCACCAGGGATGTGATCCCTTCCATCTGTCCCTCCTAAGTGAACACAACTCTACTCCAGTTTGATTTTTGTATCTCTATAGCTCATAATTTTTGCTGCCATTCAAGTGCTTAAATTAGTTTTTCAAGTGCCAAACTATTATTTTTGGGTGGGTAGAATTTAGGAAAGCTGGCAGGAAAATCAACTGGTTTCTGATAAGGTATTTTCTATTATTTAAAATATACCTGCCAGATCTCCTTATCTGTAGAGGCTTTCTCTTGCAAAAGTGTAAGAATCTCCTTGGACTAATAATTGGTTGAGTTTTATTTTAAGCTAATGATTTCTGGCTTTCAAGAAATTATCTTCCTCCTTTTCTATGTAAGAAAACAATGTCATGAATATTGTAGGATATATTTAATCAGTTTAAATGAAACAGAAATTATCTGCCAAGATTGATACTTCAAAGGAATCTATAGTTTGTCAGGAATACTTTAAGTTAATTGTTTGTAAATGTGTCCCTTTCTTATGCATGTAAAAGGTTTAAAGTGTTCTGTGAGCACTGAGGTCTTTTATTCCTTCAGTTGCTTATGGAATACTAATGAAAATAATGTATGTGCATCATGTGGAAAATATGTTGGCAGACAGATAGATACCTGCAGTGCCTTAAATGCTTTGGCATAGTCTTTGTTTAATCAGTGTAGTCAATCCCTGCTTCCCCTAGAGGTTTATATTTTCAGAATAAGATCAAAGGTTTATATGAAGGTTTAACAAAAGTAGAGTTCACCTACTTTAGAGATGAATGAATAGATAGCAGCTTAAAAATAAAACTTTAGGCACCTCAGTCTCTAATATAAAATGTCTTGTAGGAACAATAATTACAGTAGTTATTTATATTTAAAAAATCAGACATCTGAGATGTTAACAGAAGAATTTCCTGGAATTAAGTACCTATCTGATTAAACTTTTGTGATTTGTTTTCACGATACTTTCTAAAAGAGTGGATGTTTTATGCTGTGTGTGCATGCTTTGCTAAATTAATAAGGTGACTTGGCACTGAAAATGCTCTTTGAGGAATGCAAAAAAAAAAAACCAAACAAACCCCAAACCAAACCCTCTTAAGTTAAAGTAACAGGTAAAATATCCAGTACCATTTCTGGGATATTCTGTCTGCCTTTTTGTGGCACCAATTCTTTGTGTTACCATTTATGTCTGCTTAAAATGCTATAGAGCAAGTTGAGTATTTCCTTGAAGGCTGATATCAGTAAATCGTTAATGGAATAGAAGAAAAAAAACTAGAAATAACAACAGTTAAATTTAAATTATGATGCAGATATGGTATCCTAATGCTAAATAGGAACTATGTAAGTGGAGTGGTTTCAGTAAAACTGCAGGGAAACTAGAGTACAAAGTAATTACATAAAATAAGATTGCGACCAGGGGTATCAAAATACTCTATCAGCCACGCTTTCTGAATGTTGTTCTTACTTCTTAATTAAAAATTAATTTTGGTGTGTTAATATTTTATCTCTGCTGTATGTATGGCAAAGTAATGGTTATTTTGTTATGAAAATTTCACAATATCTGTCAATTGTCATATTCTTTGCAACTGATACCATACTTAGTGTTTAGTAATCAGTTGCTGGTGAAATAGGAGAAATGGACCCTGCATTTGAATTGGAGCATCATCAGCAAATGCATTTTGGTTCAATTTGCTGATACTTACATATGTGTAATATCTTAGCTTCAATGTTGCAGTGAACAGTATATTTCATTTTCCCTGTAATTATGAGCTTATGGGGGGCACAGTGAGTTATGTGATTTCTAAGAAAACTGTGAGCTTTCATTCTGTTCTCTGACAATGTTGTTTGTGTGGACTGGCTTGGCTACATCAGCCCAGTGCTTCTGAGTGTACAGCTAAAGTCTGAGTATTTGAGTTAGTGAAACAGTAGATAGACTAAAACATGGTGGAGAATTCTCCACAGGACAAATTTCACAATTTGTTAAAAATTATTCTTGCACCTAACATGTAAATCGTGCTGTCTGTTCATTATTAGTCATCTTCTAGTTTTTATCAGATAGATTTTGTAAATGCCAGAAAGTTGTGTACCCTTTAAAGTTTTTTGGGTTGGTTTTTTTTTTTTTAAACTGACATAAGAGTTTATTTACTTTCAACATTTCACTTGAAAATAAATGTAGAAATTGAAGCATTTAGCTTCAATTGAATTGCTTTGGCAACTTTTAAAATGAAATAGGGGTATTTGGTTTTTCTGCCTTGGATATAATGAGATTATATTTGTAAACTCTGCAACACTTAAGTGCAGTTTGGAAAAAGAGACTGACTACTGAGTTCATAGTTTTCTAAGAAATGTACCAGAATTGTGGCTTCATAGAAATAAGTTTTTTCTCAGTTTTTTTCTCACTTTTTTATATTTCACAATGGAATTAAGAGCAAACATTGCAGCTATGATTTGAGATGTTTCAATTTCCTGCGGCCTTTCACCTGTCAGTTCAGTTAAATGTTTATCAAAATTGTATTTAAAACAGTTACATTTACCTTTATTGTAATAAACTTTTCCTTTGTTTTAGACAAAATAGGAGATAGTACCAAATATCTTCTGTGTTCTGAGTTTCCTGCATGTGTGTGCCTGTAGTTGGTATAAGTAAAGTGTTAGTAATGCTACACAAGACTGCTACAAAACAAAGTCACTATATAGGCAAATCCTAAGGTACATTATAGTCCCAGTGTCTCTTGGACAGATTTGCAGGATCGTGTTACATCAGGCACTAAATGTCATAAGTTTCAGGAGGAATGACTATTCTTCCAAAATGTAAATTAAGGAACCCTTCCCCCACACTTTTGCAGTTGGTAGATAATAGTGTTAGTATCTGAAGCTGTGCATTCCAGGGAGTAAAATTCAGCCTGAACTACAAAGAGCCCTCATGTCTGCTTGCCACAGCATGTTTTTTAGGTCTTTTGTGTAATAGCAGCTGTTTTAAAAGCATATTTTGTTGATAAAAAAATACAGTAGATCATAAAACAAGAAAGGCAGTTTTGTTTCTAATGTGTGTGAGAATATTCAGTTTTACGACTGCTGATGTTAGTCCAAGAAAGTATTGATTCATTTAAAATTTGATTTAGTTCTCCTGAAAACGTTATGGATAAGAACACGGGCGAAGAGCAGCCTTCAACTGCATGTAACCAGTACCCTAAAGAAGCAGTGAAGAAACGTCAGAATTTGGGTCGAGGTTCCGGAGGCAATGATTCTTCCAGGACCTTCAGGAAAAGCTTCAGGCTGGACTACAGATTAGAAGAGGATGTAACTAAATCAAAGAGAGGCAAAGATGGGAGATTTGTCAACCCGTGGCCAACATGGAAATCACCAAGCTTGCCAAATGTTTTGAAATGGTCTCTCATGGAAAAGGATAACAGCAATGTGCCACGCTCAAAGCAGGTAAGTACTTCCATGTTTTGCTTTTGTGATTTAGATTGCTTTTACCTCTGTTCTAATCAATAAAATTGGACAATTTCTACCTAATACTATTAGGCATCTTCTGTAGACTTTTCTGAGTCTTACTTTTCTGATTTTATTATTTTATTCTTTTCAAAGGTGGGTTAATACTTTCTACCTTTTTAAATTTTGTCTCCTTGTTAGTTCCACACTCATTGATTTATCCAGCTCAGTTTATATTTATAAAAACAACAAAAATGGCCCCCTAGCTCAGTCATAAACCAGTTACAGTCAGTCCTTTTTAGTAGGTGTTGCTTTATGAAGCATATTATTAACCTAATTTGTGTTGCATTAAATAGCTGTGACATATTTAATTTTAAAAATCTTGCCTTTTTTTTTTCCAGACTTCAACTTAATACATATGTTGCATCTCTTTCATGAAAATGTAATAAATAGTTTCTGTCACCTACTTATGAAAATATTTACAAATATTTTTTTTCTATTTTAGTACATCAGGAGAAAAAATTGCATCTGTTAAAACTAACCTGAACAAGTATTTGTACTGAAACACTTAAAGTACAGTGCCAGTTTACTGGGTAACACCGTTATTTGTTCTTGGTGAAATGCTTTTGTCAGGTATTGTATATAAAGAATGAGACAGGAGAAGCTTATTTTCTATGAAGCATAATAGATACTGGAAAGCCAGGGGTTATCTTTATGGTCACAGAAGTATGAAGATTACGAAGTTTTGACAGGATTACTTCTCAGTGTATTTCTGATGTGTTGACTGTACTTCATGAAAGTTGTGCTGAAGGGTGCACAACCCAGGTCAGCATTTTTTAACAAGCAGGTGTTAATAATGCTTTTAAGCATTCAAGAAGGTGTGCATAAGTTATAAATCTCACAGCCAGTATTTAGTAAAGAGCTTTCAATTTTGTCTTACCTGAATTACCCGTGAAGGAAGGAATTTTATCAATTTTATGGACAGGAAAGCCACGTTGTGCATTAACACACGATGGTCAGAGGTTTGGGGATGTTTAAGGGACAAATAATCTTGGCCGTAATTGTTCAATAAAAACAATAAATAATTTGACTTCAGAAAGAAGCATGGCAACCCTATGTCGGTCTTGGGATCCCTTCCAGCAATTTACTTTTTAAAGTTTGATGTCTTCCTTGTGGTGACAACAGTTGCCTCAACATGTACAGCTTTCTACACAGTGTGCTGGCCACATTTTCATGAATTTCACACCTGGACGTTTTCAGTTGCCTTTGATCACTGCCCTACTTGGTGTACGTAGCACAGGCTTTGTGTCATCCCAGCGCCAGTCAGAAATCTGGGTAGTGACTGAAGTCGCTGGAAGGCAATGCTGAGGTGTACTGTGGAGTGCAGAGCATACAGCACTCTGATGAAGTGCAGGACTGCAGCACTCCCCTTTAATTTACAGTTTGTCCCTACAATAAAGGAAGATCACAAAGAAATCTACAAGACACCAGTTGAAAAGCTGTCTCTGACTCAGATGGGATTAATTTTGGGCTAATTTTATTGTTTGCATGTGAAATCTTTTAATTAAGTGCCTGCAATTATTCAGGAGTTCATTGAAGTAAATCAGAAACAGGAAGACCTAGATAGGGATCAATGAAATGCACTTCTGGAGTCCTCAGCTATTTTGATGCTTGTTCCAACCAGTTTTGTTCCACACCTAAATCAGCCTGTAAAGCACATCTGAGCTTGTTTAAAATTCAGACTAAGGGCTCCATACTTTATTTATCACTGCTAGATGGCGCATCCTTTGAGCAGATTCCTACTTCAGTTTCCACACTGAGTGTGCCTGGTGATTCCCTGCTATGTTGGGCAGGTTGAGTTTATCTGTACCAAGTGCTTTGCGTATGTAAAAAAGAACATATTATCCAGGATATGTGGTTATGCTTCACTGTGGAAAAGCTATATGTATTATAATCATGCCTTCACAATGAGCCTATATCATTATCCAGAATATGTAGACTTCTTGTATTTTCATTACAGGCTTTATTAATAACTTTGTTCAGTGCTGTTGGAGGATCTTTAATTATAATTGTTGGATCAGCAGTTTAGATTGTTCTCATTTCTGTAAAATCCTGTGGTATTCCAGTATGTACTAAGCGCCAAAAATCCTAAGCTAATCAGCTAGTCTTACCAAAGCCTGTCATGTGTTTCTTCTTGCTTTGCATTAGGAGGGAAAGAAACACGGGGAGGGGGGAAGGGACACAGCAGGAGGAATTTTTGTATTACTTCAGTAATGAAGACAAGACAGTATTAAGCGCATTTTGCTTCTGTTGGTAGCTGATTTGACGTAATTGCCATGTTTCAAAAATCTGTTATAATTCTTCTAGTTTTAATATGTTTCTGGTTAGTCTGACAGAGAACAAAATGTATTATAGCTGGATAAAAGTTTCATAAGATTATGTATTGTATTCATTATGTTGCTTTATCCTGTTGTGTGAGTTTTAAGTATTTCATTTGAAGTATACTGCTAATAGAACTTGTGTTTTATTTTGAAATTTTATGAGTTGAGTATTGTTTTTTGCTTTAAAAGGTGATTTTGGGGTGCCTTTGTAAAATGCTAAAAAAACCACCAAACAACCCCAAACACAAATGTCATGCACTGAGACATAATGTTTTGGTGATTTACTATGATAGCTCAACAACATGCCTGATTTCTTATCTCATCCTCTGAGGAATCATTGATTTGGATCAGAGGCCTGGGTATCACAAACCTGGAGAGCACAAACTCTGTACGAGGTCTACAAGTTACACTGCCTTTGTGCTCTTGGTTTGTTTTGAGCTTTTGTTCACAGAATTTCATTTAAATAGGTCAGGATAGCAGTTGTTCGAACTGTGCTCATTTTGTTTATCAATCTTCCTGTCTGTGTGACTTTTACAAATGCCTTTTATAGTGATTAGTTCTACCTTTAAATCAACTATTCGAAATACTTAATAGCATCAATCCCAGTGACTTCCTTGTAAAGCCTTTATTAGTAGTGCAGATGTGTTGTGGCTTTAGGCAGCCAAGTCCCAGTCAGCTGCTCACTTCCACCCCCCACTGCTTGCACCCCAGTGGAACTGAAAGGGGAAAAACCAGATAAGTTGTGGGTTGAGATAAAGACAGTTTGATAGGAAAAGCAAAAACTACATGCACAAGCTGAATAAGACATTTATTCTCTTCCCATGGGCAGGCAGGTGTTCAGCCATCCCTAGGAAAGCAGGCCTGCATTCCATGTAACAGTTACTTGGGAAAACAAATGCCATTCACGCTGTATCTCCCCCACCTCCTCCTTCCTCCCCCAGATTTTATTGCTGGATGCAATGTCATGTGGTATGGGATATCTCTCTGATGAGCTGGGGTCAGCTGTCCCAACTGTGTCCCTTTCAGCTTCTTGTGTGCCCCTAGTCAACTGGCTGTGGTGCTATGTTCAGCAATAGCTCAAACATCATTCTGCTGTCAGCACTGTTTTCAGCACAAATCCAAAACATAGCACTGTAGGAGCTACTGGGAAGAAAATTAGCTCTATCCCAGTTAAAACTTGGTCGAATATGTTTGAGTCTCACTTCTGCCAATTGGCCAGTTCCTCATCCATTTAGTATTTTTATTAATATTGCATGATGCTAATTTTAAAAACTAATTTGTGCCAAATGTCAGAAAAAATAAGTGAATTAATTTAGTTCTGAGAAAATTTGTAGTCTAAAACCAGCTGCTTAAAAGGAACATTTTCCATAAAAAGTATACTAACTGACCTAAACTGTATTATGACAATTATTAAATTCCAGGTCTGAATTTTATTTCTTTGATATAATTTTATTTGTTGACTTAACCATGTGTAATTTGTTGGTTTGTCCTAATTTTCATTTTGTGCATGGTTCTTGTTTTTTTTAAAAATTAAATTGTCATGGTATAGCACTCTCTCTGGTTCCACTTCACTGATTTCTGTGGCCACTGTTGTTCCCATGTACTTAAAATGAAATAGAGATAAGAAAATAGTGCTTCTTTCTTGGAGAAGCAGCCATTTATCTCAGTCTAAGACTCTTACTTTTCCTCTATGAATTAAGGAGTTGTATTGTAGTAACCTTATATTCAGCTTTATATAAGGTTATCTATTTCTCATTCCTGGAGCTAGTAATAAAACTTTTTCAGTAGACATGTCTTGTCCATTAGCTCTCAGAAAAAGCAATTTCATTAATATTTTATTATTTACAGTAGAATTGCAGAGGGATGGAGATGTGTGTGCTTTGTTCTTCCCAACATATGCCTTCCAAATCAATAAAATATTGTGGAGAAAGTAACTTCCCTGAAGCTGTCAGGACTGGTTTAGCAAGGCAGCTCCTAGAGTCCTGAACTGTCGTAGCATCAGCTGGACTTTCAAAGGAGCACAGGGTCAGCTCTGTATAAAATCACTGATAGTGCTAATCTGTGCTAGGCTGAGAGAATGAGAGCAGCAACCATGGCAGGCAGAACTTGACTTGGAACCAGAAGTACTGGGACATTTGTGTCAGGAGTCTGTAGAAGCTGCCCTAGCACATGAAAATTCTTCTAAAGCAACATGAGGAGTTCAGCCCAAAAGTGTTTGGGAGGAGAACCTTAGCCACATTGTGGCCAAGCTAGAGATGGTCAGGATTTCTGAGAAGACTCTTTGGGTGATTGTTTTTTTAATAGGAAAGCTCTTAGTTACCACACATAAAATTTCTGCATAAGCACGCCAACCTAACTGCAGTGAAGAGCATAAATCTCTTTCAAAATGAGAGAATGAATAGTGGTTGGGTGGTGAGTTTCAGTAGGTAATATACAGCCATGGTGTCCTTTGTGCCAACTTGAGGATACTCATGGAGTCAAATTTGAGCCAATCAAAATGAAAACTGTCTATTTTTTACCTCTGGATTAATGTTCAGCCAGATAAATTCTCTTACCTGTCATACTCAAGTGAGGACTGCATAAATAGTCAAGCTGGAATAAGAGAGGAGATGGGGGAATTTTTCATAACTTTGTTACACAAAAGAATGGATTTAGGTTGACTTCAAGTCATTCATGGGACTGTATCCTGCACATACATGGAGATAAGTACAGTGATTTATTCAGTAATAATTAAACTTTAATTACCCTAAAAGCTTCAAAAAACCACCAGAAGAAGCTTATCTAAGTACCTTAAGGTTTGTCTTAAAAATGACTTTGTGTTTTATGAATGTTCATTGAATTATTGGCAGGATGAGAAAGCACAACTGTAATAGCTAACATTAGCCAGGTGAGATTAACCTCTGTGTGCTGCTTCTAGATGTGAAGAGAGAGAGGGAGGAGAGAAAGAGGGCCTGATAAAGGCTAACAGAGCTTTTGTGGAGTGCGGCTGGGGGACGTGGCATTTTCTTTCATCTATAACTTATTTGTGTCAGGACTTAGAGGATGCATCATTTAGTTGCATAAGATAAACTGTAGTATTTAAGTAATGCTCTGTGTGTGTGTGTGTATATATATATTCTTTTTCAGGTGGAGGAATCCCTTCCTGGGATGCTGTTAGTGCCTTGCAGTGCTTTCATTGCAATGCCCACAGACGTTAAAAAGGCATCTGCTGTGTGCTGCAGTTTTCTAATTGCATAAAAATATAAACAAAGTACAAGACTTGACTGTATTGATTTGTGCCTTGTATGCAGTTTTTGTTCCATGGCCAAGTACATTCTGAAATCTCTCATGCATATTGTGTTCTTTTTTGCCAGGAACTCGATAAAGAACTTCCAGTGTTACAACCTTACTTTGTTCAAACGCCAGAAGACGCTGGGAAGACAGGAGCTGGTATGCGAGTCACGTGGCTGGGACATGCCACAGTTATGGTGGAAATGGATGAACTTGTATTTCTTACTGACCCAATCTTCAGCCAGAGAGCTTCCCCTATTCAGCTGTTGGGTCCCAAACGCTTCCGAGGGCCTCCGTGCACAGTAGCGCAGCTCCCCAAAATAGATGCGGTGTTGATCAGCCACACTCACTACGATCACCTGGACTACAACACCGTGGCGAGTCTGAACGAACGCTTTGGGAGCGAGCTGCGCTGGTTTGTGCCTCTGGGGCTCCTGCAGTGGATGCAGAGATGTGGTTGTGAGAATGTGATTGAACTGGATTGGTGGGAAGAGAACTGTGTCCCTGGTCATGATGCGGTAACTTTTGTCTTCACCCCTTCCCAACATTGGTGCAAAAGGACTGTGACAGATGATAACAAGGTTCTCTGGGGCAGCTGGTCTGTCTTGGGACCTTGGAATAGGTTTTTCTTTGCAGGAGACACTGGATATTGTTTTGCTTTTGAACAAATAGGTAAAAGGTTTGGACCTTTCGATCTTGCAGCTATCCCCATTGGAGCTTATGAGCCAAGGTATGAAAATGAGAGTTTGAGCAAAATACATAAATGAATGACAAAAAATACATACTGATGAAAAAAAATACACCCAGAAGTTAAAACTGTAGGTGTACTTTATTAAGAAGTATGTTGTGTGTGTGATTTTTTGGGGAGTTTTTTCTTCAGACTTTAACACAGCAAGGACGAATCAGCAGTCATTCTTTCTTTATAAATATTGAGTAAAAAAATGGAACTACTCGGTGCCTTTTTTTCTCTGAAACAGCATCATTTAATCCAGCCCATTCCGGTGTATGTCATTTGCTGGATTTTTCTCTTGCTTCAGTCTTTACCCTGGTTTTGCAATTTACCTTGAGACAAGCATGACTTGGTTATAGAGTATGAAAGATCTCTTTGCTCAGGGGAGCAAATTTTTCTCCTTTTCTCTAAAACTTTTAGACATTAGCACTCATATGATGCTGGAAGGAAAGCATGTACAAGCTGGGAAAGGAAGGTAGGAATCCAAATAGCATGGTAAAATTCCAGACTCTTTCAAGAATTGCTGAGTTCTCTCTTGTGTTTTGCCTGTTCCCTTGGGCTATCTCTGAAGCACAGAGCTTTTGGTGTGTACTGCTAGCATGAAATTTTTTCAGGGATGGATTTAAAGTTTTGGCCTTAATGCCTCAGGCACCAGTAATATGTCCTTATACTATTGAAAATATAGATAAGAAAAAAATCCTTCGAAAAGGGAGTGCAATACATGAACTACTGTTTCATGGATATGTTGGTATATGTTATTTTCTTGATTTTGAGTGTTCTGTATGTTGTCCAGGTATATGATGTTTTTGATTAGGTGAGCATATATTTTTTTGTTCTTTGCAATGAAAGTAAAGAAGAAATCTTGCATTGAATTAGGTGACATGAAAAAATGGTGCTTTCTTTTGGTAGGTGGTTTATGAAACACCAGCATGTGGATCCTGAAGAAGCAGTGAGAATCCATATTGATGTTCAAGCAAAGAAGTCTGTAGCAATTCATTGGGGGACCTTTGCCTTAGCAAATGAGGTAAATTGCAACACTAAACATGAGCTCAGATTTCCAAGGACTAGACAGTCATTAGTGAAGCTTTGCTTGTGCAGTTTAACCTACATATCTGTAAATGTAAACTTAAAATGTGGACTTTGTATGAGGGAAAAGTTATTACTCTATATCCTGCTGTTCAAAACAATGCTTAGCTTTTCATATCCAATTACATAAAATATTTCCATGGTTAAGAAAGTACAGAGTTATTGAAACAAATGTAGGGGATTTCTGATATCCAAATGCTGAGGAACATAACAGATGAGGACACATATGCAGTAATAAAAGCAAATTCATCAGTTGGAGATAGTAAGAACTGCATGACTGTAGGTCAATACAGTATTTATTAATTATGTCTGTCTAGTAAATATAAGAACATTTTTAATAGTTGATTCAACGTTAAAACCAGAAAGGATGTGAAAAATTGAGTTATTCTGAGTTGCTGATGGTTTTTTAATGTTTTTATTCCCCTTGACCCCTCCCCAAGTCTACAGATCTAATAAGAAGGTTACCCATATACCTTCACAGCGACTAAAAATGCAATTAATTGGAAGTATCTCCATTTGCTTTGTTACTGTCTGGTAGCTCTTTATACACTTTGTCTTTGCATAAGTTGCACTACTTTATCTCATAATTCATTCCTGATAGAGTGATCACCTGATCTGTCATATGTTCTGTCCTGGCTATGCTCCCTCCCAGCTCTCATGCACCTCCTTGGCAGAGCACGGATGGAACATAGGATGCTTGGATAGAACATTTCCGGTCCCCAGTGCTTCCAGTAAACTGTGCCCACGGGAAAAATGTTGCTGTGTATTTTGGAGCACAAAAAATAGATGATTACTCCCTGATGATGTTTTTTCTGAAATGTAACAAATACACCGCGGTAACTTGAGGGGGGCCGCACTGACAGAGCTGAGTGTTCAGACAGGACCGCTGACAGCTTGGGTTTACAGGGCGAGGAAAAGCGCCAGCTGCTGGCGGGCAGTGCTTCCTCCGGAGGGATCTAGTGCTGCAATGAAGGCGACCGAGTTTGGGCTGACGAGCTGTGCCTTGCTAGTTATTCTGCAACTGGAAATCAGCCTTCTTATCGTTCAAAAACTGAAAATGAACCCAAACATTTTAATTTGACAAATATCCTTCTCTTCCCCCATTTTTTAGAGCAGTGATTTTTTTTTTCCTTCAAAAAATGTTGCAGTGGTATCTTTTCCCTCATATTATTCCCCTTTTTTCCAGTATTACTTGGATCCTCCAGTTAAATTGAATGAAGCTCTTGAAAGATATGGCTTGAAAAAAGATGACTTCTTTCTCTTACGCCATGGAGAATCACGGAATTTGAATACAAATGACCGGTTTGAAAACTGAAACAGTGTCAGTTACTTGTAAGCCCTGTTTGATTTGAACTAGCAATTAATGTTACAATACTATAACTTGATGTACTTACACGATAGTTTTTTTAGATTGAATTGGATTTCTAGATGCCAACTTTGTCAATTTCAGAAATAAAGCTTGCATACCAATTTCATGACAAATTTTACTAATTATATTGTTTATAAATTTAGAGAGGTGATATAAAAGTGGTCTATGTATTAAGTGTTGTCTGGGAATAACTTGCAGTTTCAACTCTGATGTACACCACTGATAAAAAAAATTATTTTTAAACTCTTCATCTTACCTGCAACAGCAATAATAACCTCAGCACAAAACATATTCTTAGAATTAATGGCTGACTTGAATTAGTCACTCTTAGACAGTCATTTCCCATTTGTTAGTCTTCAGGTTATGCCCTGTACCTTGATAGCTTCACTGTATGTTTTGTGGAGTGAAGTCTTCCAATACCGCTGTGTTGTTAAAGCACAAGCATGGTAAACTTGTTTTGCTCTTCATTTTCATGTATTAATGAACCACAGAAGTTAAATTTTACAATCATCAAAGAAATGTGCCTTTTAAAGAGAGAGATAATTTAATATTGCATCATGGATGTGTAAAACTAACTGCTGGCCAGAGTATCTGCACACTTTCGTTGTTTTGTCTATGTTTTTAAGTTAGGTCTGAATGTGTCAATTGCAACACATGAAGTGGGAGAATCCCTTAATGTCGCTTGTCCTTGCATTAACTCAGCCTTTTTCTAATTTTTTTTGTTGTTGTCGTTGTGTTTTTTGGTTTTTTATTTGGTTGGGTTTTTTTTGTGGAAAGACTTAAGCAAGGGCTGTGGTATTTTTCTTATAGCTTCCCTATAATTTTAAAGTTGAATGAGAGATTACATCATTGTTCAGTGTTATAAAACTTGGCCAAATGTATCTGTATCAAATTTGTCTTGCTAGTTTACAGAATTAAAGCCTGTTGTTGCCAATAAAAGGGTTGTCATTCTCGTTCATAATTCATTGGCAAATCATGTTTTGTTTATGATTTCTTTTGGTTAATGGGATATGTGGGTTGGTTTTGGTTTTTTTTGCCCTTGCTGTACATTTTATTTTCATATCCCACGAAGATAAATACATTTTAAAGAAGACGTTTTTTAAAGACATGAACTTCTGGCAACTAATTAAAACCAGTTAATGAGATTTCATGGTAGGAACAACTGAGGTAATCTTTTAACTGTAGACAGTTGTCTCTTTTAGGACTTCCCAATATAAATATTTCAAGTGTTAAAGATCTTCATATCAACAAAGAACAGCACGAGGCAAAGTTAGTCAAAGTTCTTTCTGAGGAAGAGTTCTGAAACAGAGATTATACTTGTATGTAAGAAAAAGCTACTTACTTTCCTTTGGTGGGGTTCATATTTGACAAACATCAATATTCTTTTATTTGAAAAGGTAATTCTAGTATCATCTAGATATATTAACTAGAATTTGTTCAAAACTGGTTTTAAACTACCCTGTAATTCAGTATTGAGGGTATTTCACATGAAGTTGCTGTTGAGCCTTGTATTTATGCAATAGCTTCAATCACAGCTTGGGTGATACAATGTATGTTACATGTTCATAATTTTGTGCAGGACACCAATCTGCAAGAAGTTTTGAGTACTTTGAAGGATAAGTTTAAAATTAAGGTTGGTTTTGTTGTGGGTTGTTTTCTTTTCCTGTTTTTAAAATCATCAATAGATTATTCCAGAAAATTACATACTTTAAAAAGAATGAAACTAAAATGCAGAACACCTAGATAAGCAGCCACAGAGCAGAGAAATACTGACTTACACGGATTAGAGACTAAATGTCAGTAATAACATGTTTTGTTTTGGATCCATTAATTCACAACATTTGTACATAGAATGGTGTCTTGTTTTGCTTGGTGCTGATGAGATTCCACCAAGGGTGTGGGGTAGGTGATAAAAAAATGAGTCGTCTTTGCATGAAGGCACACTGGAAAGTCTTGCATGATTTCAAAACATCTCAACAGCATTGTTCTGTGAGGAAAGCATTTAAAAATAGGTCTTTCTAGACCAGAAAAAGAAAACTGAGACAACACTGTGGCAAGTTCTCATGTATTTTTAGAAAAGGTCACTTGTTTCTGTCAGCTGTCACAGCAAAGGATAAGAGATCAACTCTATCAAAAAGATGATATTTGATAAACTTATTTTTAGGTTGGAGAACATGGAAAGGGACATCTAGACATCACCGTTGCTGAGCTTAAGAAACCATGTATCAGCTATACCTAGAACAGACTGGTCCTAACATCTTGTCAGGAGAGGAGGGTGGGTAAATTCTTAGTGTCTGGCCTAGCCTTTATTTTTCTTAGTCAAAATCAGTAGTAGAAAACATTAAATCTACAAAAAGTTGCAAAATATTAAGTGATTGTAATGTAAGTTGTTTATTACTAACTGTACAGTGTTTTAGGAGCAGTGGAAAGGAGAAAGGGAGGTTCATTGTCAATTCAGCAATTGTCAAGGTTCTGACTGGGAATCATGCCAACTTCTATTTCTGCCTTAACTGTATTCTTGGTGAGTTAAAACTACCTATGTGGATAAATTAGATACATGTAGCTTTACTCCTGTATTGATCAGGGCACAGGTTTGTCACAGTTTCAAGGTCATATTTTTCTTGCAGTTTTAGCTATTTGCAAAGTGACCTTTGAAAATAAGTATCTATTGCATTCTAGAAAGAGAAGATAGTGCTGTTTTATTAAGAGCAGTGTGAGTATACTAAATTAGTAAAATGAAGCACCTAGTAACAGTTTAGGTGATACAGTTGTCTTAAAAATGGTACAAAGTGGAAAAGTTGTTTCCTAACCTTTACATGTGACACCTTTTTTAGTTTCTCTATAGTGGAAGTTTTTTAGTAGTCTGGTTTTAGAAGTATTTTCCAGTATGCTTTCTGTTCATCAATGAAACTCTGTTCACGTTCTTTTACACTGATGTTTGTATGAATTCCATTTCACTTTGAATTAATGCTGGATTGATGACTAAAACTTTATGGGGGCTAATTCAGCAGAAGCACTTATTCCCAATGACACTCCAGTTGCAGAAAAAAAAAAGGAGTAAAGTTCTCCAAGAAAAGCAAGCTCAAGGGCTGCTACGGAATAGGAAGCTTTTGTAAAAATTTGTATGATACTGTTGTTGTAGGCTTTTTTTTTTTTTTTAATAAGAATGAGAATGCTGAATTGCAGTTGCAGATCTTTGACTCCTAATTAAATACTTTTAAAAATATGCCTACTGTCCCTAAAGTGACTATTCTAAAGCAATATAAAATCCTTTCAATTTTTGTTCAAGTGTAAAAACCTTTCATGGTTGTGGTTAACTGCACTGCAGTTTGGCTAAATGGAACAGATATACTAAGCATACATGAATGGAGTTTTAGAATTAATTCCATGCAGGTATGATGAGAAAACCTAGGCTGGGTGACTTTAATATGCAGTTTTCATTGAAAATATTAATTCTATAGGGAGCCAATGATAGTTTGGTATTGTTTTTATTTAATATTTTGTAAGATTTGCCTGTACGCATTTCATAGATAGATTAATAAAATATAAATGCCTAATTTCCAATTGCTAAATCTTTAATGCACAATTCTAAAGAGGTATTTATTCAACAGCTGTAAATGCTTAAAGTAAAAAAAAAATCTTTTGACATTGAGAAGGATATTTTGATTCACTTCACTCATCCATTTAAAATGTTCATTCTATGTATGAATGTTTTTATGTTTTAAACTATTTGTGCCCATTGCACAAATGTACCAACTACACAGTGGTTTATCAGTAATAATTAAGCTATTGCTTTTCTCTTGCTTATAAAAAAAAAAATCTGTTATGCTCTCGGTATAAATACACTACATTCTCTTTTGTAATTACTCATTTGTACCTAGGAAAATGGTAGTGTTCAGGGCTTTTTTTTCATCTTTGTTGTTGTATTGTTTGCTTGTTGCAGGTCAGTCCGTTTTAAGAAAACAACACTATTGTGTTAATATTCTCACGACTTGTTCTTTCACTTCTGTATCAGGGTGATGCAGCAAAGATGCCAGTCTTTGAGCGAATGGGGCAGAGTCCCTGCAGAGTGTAAAGAAAATTGAGTCTTCACTGTACTGCTCCCCAGTCATGGTGCCTTCTTCACTGTTCATGTTCTTTTTCAAGTTTGCTGCAAATGCCAGGGCTCGAAGCAGAATATCTCTGTTTATACAGTTGTCAAAAAGTAACACCAATGATGGCACCTAGGATTTGAAGAAATATTCCATACTTTATCACCAACAGTAAGGACGTGTAACTAAATCTAACTTTAGAAAATGGAAAAAAAAATGTGCACCTAAACCAGAGTATGAAATCTCAGAACTTTATATGCTGTGAACTGTCAGAAACTTGCACAGTCTGCACATTTTCTCTTTAAAAAAGACTGGCCTGTACATCAACAGGCTTATAAATGTTATTTTCAATCTTCGAAACGTGGCTGTTTGGAGAATTCCCATTTGGAAGAGAGGGTCTGCTTTCCTTCTCAGCAACATTGATTTTGCCCTGAATGTTTTTATGTTAGCATTCTGATAAATGAAAAGAAAGGATACACTTTTAACAGAGAACTGAATATTTAGCTCCCCTAACCTTGTTTGAATAATGAAAAGACAGCATTATCTAGCTTTGCTCATGGCTGACAGCTCACCAATAAACGCCACTGCATGTTTTAAGAAAGTTACTTTGGGGAGGCAGGAGGAGGATGCAGCACCATTCCAGCCTGTGACTGTTTTGGTGTGAGGAAATGAAACTGAAATAAGCCTGTGTGCCAAGCCCAGCACAGCAAATATCACATAAAGTTCTCCATGAAGATGTAAGTAAATGCACAGGGAAAGTTCACTCAGAGACAACAGTTTTATGGCTGTATTTGAGTAAAGGGGTGGGGATTTCAGTGGAATTTGACTGGGTTTGGTACAATATGTTGGCTATAGAAACAGCTGAGAAGGATCACTTACAGTACTGCTTCTATTTGATGTTTTTCAATCTATATACTGACCGAGTCTGGAAATGAGGGTTTGGGTTCCTTGTACATATTACAAACTGAAGTTTATGGTATTACCCCTTTGGTGGAAAGGGAAGGTTAGAACAGGTTTCTGCAAGTTATCATTGATTATTTGGAATGGTACAGGGGAAGTACAACCAACTGTGTGCAAGTGCACAGGCCCTGTGCTTCTCCCTCTACCAGTACAGTATCTGTATTATACTACCCTCTGAAATAAAGCCAGCCTGTAAAAGAATGTGCACTTAGCTACTGATTTTAACCAGGTAATGTCTAGAATTTACTCTGGAATTGCATATATATTTCTAATACATTAAAATTCTTCTGGGGCATGCAATATCTAAAGAGGTACACATGTATATATGCTAAAAATAAAATGAAGCAGCAAGAACCTTACTTGAGCTCTGAGAAGATGTCTTGTCATGGATGGGTTTGTGGATAAGTTCACAAGTACTTTCAAAACTTGAATCTGAAGTGAGGAATGTAAAAGTTCATTAGAAGCTCCAAAACAGTAAGTACAGCTGTAATGGGCATCAATAATGTCAGTGTTGATTTGGAGAGGAAAAGGTAGAATGGGTTAACTAACACCTTGAGTATTTTAGTATAGGGAAAACCAAGGTACAGACATGTTAGAAGCAAATTCAGTTTGACTTAAACATCAAAATAAGGCAAGATCTATAACCAAATCCCAGTAGGCCAAATGCAGAATATTTTTAAAATACAAAGAGGATGGTTAAGCACTACATTTTGTGAAAAACAAGGTTCACTTCTCCTGTTAAAATTTAAAAGTTTAATAAAGGGCTGTGATAAATTAGTGATAAATGCTGGCTTTCACATATATGAATTTAATATGTACTGTGTAAAAATAGTGTTAAGATAAAATATAGTTAAGTAGAAACAAGGTTAGGGTGTAACTTCAAAATAGTTGTAATATGTTAGAAAACATAGTAATAAATACATGGTAATAAATGTCTTTTAAGTTGATAAACCACAAAGCCAGGGATCAAGACATCTTAAAGAAACCAAGAAGATAACCACAGGCATCCCAGGAAGTCTGTTATCTTAACTCACACCTCCTAAAGAAACTGTCAACTACAAATTAAGTTGGAACTGAGGAAACATGGATGGGAGGATTTCTGTCTTCAGTTCTGAGGCAATCCAGACGATCCAAGACAGGCACTGCACTGGCAGAAGGGGGCAGGGATCGGAGAAGGGAGAGTTGAATGACATGTAAATTATCTTCTGGTCTTAATGAATATGTAACAGAGAAAGTACTTAAGTTCACAGTCAAATGAATAGAATCACGCCTCTGGCAAAATTGCTAAGTGCTCAGTGCTGTTTTTGCCTTTGCTCTATTAATAAATGTTCAATATTATGTTGCTGAAATTTCAGCTTGTGAATTCATTCATAACAGGACAATAGGGGACAAAGACAATAAAGCAAAGAAACAGCGCTGGGTGCTTGGCCCTTAGCCAAAAGCACACCTGCCATTGACAGAGACATCTTAAATACTTTTCATATTGCATAAGCTTAATGCCTATTCATAGGCATTTATGCATATTCAAACTTTCCCCCAAACTAGTTTGCATGTTCTAGGAACTGTTTAGCATGGCTCCTCCTTGGTCCCGCCTTTTTAGAGCATGCGTATTTCTTAGCTGTGGTTTTGTTAGTTTTTGTTATCATCTCCAGCTTGGGCGTTATTCTGTGGGTTTTGCAGATGGCAGTTGTTGATAGTTGACATATCAGTAGCAGGGGTCTTCGTTGCACTGTTCTTTGGATGTTACCCAATTAAGCAGGCAGTTTGGTCATTGTAAGTAAAACTATAAACTTTCTAAAATAACTATATTAGCTATTTCATCACTATATCTAAATTTAGTTAGTAACAGAAATAAAGGCATTAGTTATTATTACACAACTATATAACAAGGCTACTTCTGTAAGAATTAAAACTATACACACAACATCCATTTTAATATTTGTGAAAAGCCAACACTATAATATGTATTTATCACAATTTAAAATTATCAGAAGTATATACAAATACACCTTTGTATTTTCTTGGACCTTGTGATGCTAGACTTTAAACACTAGGAAAAGGCCATAATGCTTACTGTACTTAAGTACGATAAGTGTGTTATGTTTAGTGGAAATGTGTGTTTTGGAAAACTGGTTTTGATCTGATAGAGCAACCACGTACACTGATGGTAGCATGACATCTTGAATAAAAGCCAAGTTTGGTCCCTAACTGAAGCTCAATATTACAATAATTCACAAATAAGCACAATTTCCAGTTGCAGTCACTAAGGTTGCAAGAGGGGTCATAAACCTAAGGGAACAAAAGTCCATAACTTAGATCATTGTTTGGCATGTTTCCCTACAGAGATTCATGCATCAGTGAAGCCTTTCCCATGCAGGTTCTCCTTGCTCTGTGATGCAGTAGAAATGTTTAGAGCAAAAGGGAATTCTGGAGTTGCTATAGCAAAGGCCCAGGGCAATCACAGTGCACCCTGCACTGCTTTTGTAGAGCTGTAGCCCGATCATTCCACTACCACGATTCCCTTCTCTCCCCTCTTTTGGAATTTATATTGTGAAACTAATATAGACTCATATTTTAGTGCATAAAATCTGTATTATTAATATTTGGGTTTTCTTAGCATAGTCAAAACCATTTTACACACCCAGTAAGAAACGAGGCAAGTAAAGCAGCTTCATAAATGGCTTGTAACAATAATACTACCCAGTACCTGTGTCCTTTCAGTTCCTTCTGCAAGCAAATGAAGAAAGCAGGGAATTGAGTTTATCATCTTTTGGTGGTAGTCACTGGTAACAGACATATTTGTCAACAGCCTTAGTCCAGCCAGCTGCACATCAGAGTTTAGGGGAGCTGACTCAACAGTCCTACAGACTTGTGGAATATATACCTGGGGAAATGGGGAAGGAAACAGAGAGAATAATTTTTGATAAAAGCATATTTCTATCACAAATAGTATCAATGGCCTAGCTACAATAAGATAAATACTTCCTGAACATTGCTGGCTGAATGGTGAAGGTTCTTGGAGACAAGTACTTCTTTGTTTTGAATATTTCAAACTAAGAAAAAAATTATTTTGCCCTTACCAAAGGATTTATTTTTTTATATGCCTATCAAATATTGGTAAGCATTACTTAATAAAAATTGCCCATTGCTAAAGATGCTGCAAATTACCACATACAGTTACACCACCTTTTTATCAAGCTACTGAAAAAAACTAGTAGAAATCTTCAAATCTGCCTTAGCTCACCATTTGGATACTTCTTGATTTATTGATTAAGATTTTTTTTTTCTTGATGCTTAGCCCTTTCATATACCTAGCATGTACTGTATTTACCAGTGGAGCTTGTTATCATTTATACACACTATTCTTTTAAGATGGAAGTATCACCTGAAAAATCATACAAACCCAGGAGCTCAATTACCTTTTTTCTTCTCCTCACCTAAGGAGTCCTGGCAAGTTCAGTCTGTAATCCATTCTATTAAACAACCACTGCTGATGTTCTAGGCACATTTGGATATCATCTTACCTCACATAATTTTGCTATAATCTTAGCAGCACACTCTCTGTTTAACAGTGCTCTGTGAACACAAACTGCATAGGTTCCTGGTTTTTATTTTAAAAGCAAGTGCCAGTGAAGCAATGTATTTCTAAGTTATCCTTTCAGTCATCCATATCTGCTCACTTGCATGTCTATCATGAAAGCATTTTGGCATCCTGGGTTGTATTTAGCAAATATACTGAAGGTCCTATCTCTTTGCCTTAGTTACATTGATTTTTCCCAGTAAGAAACTTACCTGTATCTCTTCCTGATTTTTAATATTCATACTCAAATTATTAAGTGCATTTAGTGCTTTTTCTTTAACTTTGGGAACACAGTTGGAGAGCATCCCTCCAATAACAGAAAGACCATCCAAATTTCGGATTATATCCTGAAATATAGAAGATATTTAATAAGATTTTTTAAAATTCAATATAAATGCTGAAGCATTCCCTCAAAGTTTCTATTTGAACAAAAATGAAATATGTGAATGAAGAATTCCAGGATCGACTACTCTGTTTAAAGAAAATTGTTAGCAGACACAGCTTTATTGCTTCCACTGAAACTGAGAAGGGTCCTGCTTAGCAACAACATATTAATTACCGTTATTTG
The DNA here is from genome assembly GCA_013397895.1 of Origma solitaria. Classification (NCBI taxonomy): domain Eukaryota; kingdom Metazoa; phylum Chordata; class Aves; order Passeriformes; family Acanthizidae; genus Origma; species Origma solitaria. The sequence continues at coordinate 486,807 of VZRL01001029.1, forward strand.
AGAATGGCACAACACCTTTTCTTTTAAAATGTGGTCTGCAAAGCATACTTAAAGCATTTTAGATTATAAAGAATAAAAGAAAATTATTGCATAATGAGTTTATAGAACAGCTGAGCCAAGTCACAATACTTAAAACTGAACAGGACAGAATTTCAAGATGCAGCTTTATATTATTATAGTAGAGTTCTGAAACTTTTCCATTACACTTGGTTTTATTACTATTTTAATCTTTCTCATTTAGACTGTTACTGTCTTTGAAAAAAACTAGTTTCCAAAAAATTAAAAATAGATCAACAGGTTTTGGACTTCAGTTCCATCCTGTTCTGTGAGATTTTTATTAAGAAAGCAGTTTTGAGAAGCCAGAATAGACAGCTGTCATAAGTAACAAAAAGGAAAAAATAAAGAGGGTGGGACCTTGGAGGTTAAACCATTAAAAAGGCATGAAAAACTGCATCCAGTTCAAAGTTTTTCTGCATCCTATGTCCAATTGATTTGGAGATACCTGGAGCTGGAAAATTGCTAATATGCAAACAGCATACAACTTTGTGAGCTATAAAAAAAATAATCTCACTAAATTTTAGGTCTGAACCAGAAAGTATTTAACCTCCAATTCAACCCCTTCATTAACGGTACATAATTTTAAGCCACAAAAGATATATTTACAGCACTTTTAAAATACAGGACTCTGTACGGACTTTAAATGGTCCCAAACATTATGATTTGAAAAATTCTGTGAAGCTGCTCAATTATATTATTCAGGCTTGCAGAAGTTAAGGCAAGACATTAAATGGATTTTAGAGCACAAGCTATCCTAGCTTTCAGTCCTGTGTCACTCTCTAGCAAAACAGCAGCTCTCCTCTGCCAGACTGGCTGGCATTGGACAGTGTTGTTTTCTACAGAACAATACTCACTTGATTTACAGAGAAGGCAGCACTGTTGCTGACAGTGATTAAAGCTTGCTCTTGAATTAATGGATCATCTGTGGCCTGGAGCAAATGAATAAGTTTCTGTAGAGTATCCACATCCATGGTATGGGCTGACACGGGAGGACTGCTGTCTGTCAATGTTTAAAAATTAAATACTTGATACCAAGTTTGAGACATTTCACTTAGTAGCTACTTAATGTTTATCACAAAGCTGAAATTTAGCTCTCAGTTGTAGGACACATTGTTCTAAGTTTGTGCCCAATCATCATGGTAAAAAGACTGTGTTTTACAACACTAAGATTTCCATCCTTTTCCTGAGTCCTCTAATTACCTCTTTTCAAAGTGGAGAATAAAAGGAACACGCAATTAGAGTCTGAGGTGCATTATTCCCTGGTTAAAGAATAGCAAATTTCCTCTTCAAAATTATTAGGAACATTCACCAAACGTGGTTTGGGGTTTTTTTGTGTCCCCTGAAATGAAATGTGGAAATCTGTCTGGGCACTGTAGGAAACAAAACTTCCAATTTACAGACTACTACTTCCAGAAATTGTAATGACAGTTTGGTAGTACCCGGAGGTCCTTTGACAAAGTAGCAGCCACAATGTTAAGAACGCTGCTAATCACAGCATAACTCAAAATGAAGAAGGCTACTTCTGAGTCAGGATGATGATGTGGAGTACCTGGCTTTCATAAAAGGGCGACACAAATGCCATCAAAGGCCATTCCCAGCCAGGTTGGAGGCAGAACTGTTTAGCCAGCTGAAGAGCCGGGAGACCCAATCTATGACTGCTGGACTAGTCATGGCTGACTCGAGATGACTTCTGAGAAGCTAACCAGTGCTTTAAGTCCCACAGCTTTGCTGCTAGCATCTCACCAGGCAAACACCATAGTATTCTTCGGGGGTTAAAAAAAAAAAAAATAAAAAAAAGGTAAAATTTAATTATGATAATCTAAGAGCTCACTTCAAAAACAAAATCGTTTTTCATCCTCGTCTAAACACTTGGTTTTGCTTTGAATTACAGGGGGAACGCTAATAACTGCAATAGCATAAGTAAACACACTGATCGGACGTACGCTTTGGGGGACTTCTGGAAAAAAAAAAAATAATTAAAAATTAGGCTTTTCTGAAAAAAACCACGCTCCAGAGTGCTCCAAATAGCCGCATGGCTGTGGAGGGCCGGTACGCAGGGCTGTGGCACCGCCTCTCCCAGGGCACAGAGCCGCCTCCGCGCCCCGAGCCGCGCTGCAGGGCCGCGGGCTGGGAACCCCCGGGCCCCGCGGAGCCT
>VZRL01001029.1:489125-536805 GCA_013397895.1 Origma solitaria
TGCGTCGCCCGCGGAAGCCACCGCCCCATCCGGCGCGGCTCGGCAGCGGCTCTGCCCTTCCCTCGGCCGCGGGGACGAGGGCCGTGGCTCTGGCCGAGGTGGCGCAGGGATGCCGAGCCCACAGCCCCGCGTGTGGGGCGCGGGAGAGGCTGCGGCGCTGCGTGTCAACGATGCGATGCAGGTTCTGTTTTACAGGAAGGGATCACCCGCTCTCCCGGGCCGGCCTGGCCAGCACCGCGTACCGACACAGGCTGCCCGCTCGGGAAGGCGGCCCGCTGGCGGTAGGGGCGGGCCTGCCCCATGGCAGCCCCTGGCCGGGGCACATCATCCCGAGAGTCGGGCGGCAGCCGTCTCCGCCGCCCCTGGCCCTCCGGCCCCCGCTCAGTGTCCAGGTAGTCGGCAGCCTGGTCCCCCTGGAGCCGGTGGGACCGCAAAGTCCCCCGTAACTTGTGTGGCAGGGAGCCATCCGCCACCCTCCCCCAGGAAGGGTCCCCTCGCCGCTCAGCAGAGCCCTGGCCCCGGCTCGTTGTGCCCCTCAGCGCTGGCCACGGCATCTCACACCCTTCCCACCGCTCTCTGCTCGCCCGGGGCATGATTTTGATCTGCTCGTTTTGTCACCAGCGTGCTTCAAACGATGTATGAAAACGTTAAGAACAGAAACAAGATAGAACAAAGCAATTCTGCTTTATTATCCGTGTTAAAACGAGGAGTGAAATGAAAGCAAACCGGATGAACTGCATTGGCACCTTCCCTGATACGTTTTAAGTTCTTTGGTGTTAATTACGGAAGCACCGGCTGTAATCCATGTTTTCTATCGGCCTGTCAGTAGTAAAGATGACACTGGATCATGCTTCAGATATTGGTGGATTAGGTATTCTTGTTGGCACAGGAGTAAACAGTCATCCGTAAAATGTCAGAGTGTAAAACGGGCACAGTGTGAAGGACTGTGGGGGAACAGGGTTGGTAGGTTTGCCCTTAGAATTCCTAAGGTGATTCTTTGTGTTTCTATAGTTTCCTCCCTATTTGTCACGTTCACCTCTGCCTGTTACCAAATCTGCAGCAGCTGTTTTCCAGTCTCCTTCAAACAAAAAAAGGCACAATGCATAAATGGAAGTTTAAGAGATATCCTGATGTATTTAAGCTACCAAAATAGACCCCATTTGCAATCAGCTATTACAACCAGCATTTCCATGGAAATATTAATAAAGAAATCTTGAGCCAATTAAAATAACTACAGACCAGTACTGCCATGTAGACCAAGTACTTCTCCTGAGAGTCTGTCTCTAGGTCATTCTTTGCTTTCTAAGCACAGAGAAACAAAATATAAGATGCAACTGCATGAGGTGTATTGCTTGATTCAGCACTTAAAAATTAGCTCGTATCTACATTTCTAAGCAAAAGTTATGGCATTATAGCTATAACAGGATTATAGCAGCAGTGACATTAAGTTAATGAACTAAAAATGAAAGAATTAAGGATAAGATTAAAGGAAGATTCTTTTAAAAGAACCAGTTAAAAATTACCCTGGTAAGATCTTTTTATTCTTTTTTTCCCCTCATTTCTTAAAGGTTGTTGCTTGCTGATATCTAGCCATATTTCTTACTTAATTTTGTTATATTTTAATTTCTTTATGAAGTTACAGTATGCTTGGTGTGAAGATAAATGCGATGATACTGGTCCTTTTATTAAGGAACATCAAAGCTAAGATGAGACCTTTGAACATTTATACACATAGTCTCAAAATTAAGGATATAGAGTACTAAAATGGCCATTTGCTTAAGTCTTTTTATGATGAGGTTTTGGTTTGGACATGGTTCAAATCAGTTGGAGGCCCAGTAATCTTGTCCAAATAATTTAGGATTCCCTGCTGCATCTGAGAATTTCCTTCCTGTCTGATTTGTCTGTTCTCATCCAGATTTACTTTTAAACAGTATTCATTAAAAGTCAGGCAAACTGTAATCCTGCAGTCTGTGTATGACAACTTTCACTGTTACAATGTTAGAATTGAATATGGATGGAGATCCGGCCTAAGATTTTTCTGCCCTGTTACCCAAATTAATTTTGCCATGAAGGGTAAATGGCTAAAGTCATATTAAGAAGAATGGGTGAAAGCATTGGTGGTGGACTCTTTCAGATTGCTGAGAGACTTGTAGAATTCTAACAGAAATAGCCAGGCTTGTACTGACCTAATTGCTTGGCATAATTGACATAATTGTCTCTGGTTTTACGCCTAGTCCAAGCATCACTGAAGAGTACTTGAATGAGGATTGCAAGACCAGGTCTTAAAATTCCTTCCTTTTTTAAGTAATTAACATTCTCGGATGTTAAACAGAGTCATTGCATTCCAGTATATTGCTGGATAGATTGGATTTCTTGTGTTGGAGACCTTTCAGAACATCCAAAGGAGAAGAAGTTGTCTGTTTGTTTGAAAAAAGGGGGGGAAAGAGGCAAACAGTACTTGAAATAAAGTATGGCAGACACATACTGGCTTAATCCAGCAGAGGGAGTAGCTGACCAATGTTGGGAATTACTTTGGGAATCTGCCCATAGGAAAATTTGTGATAGAAGCCATTTAGCTGGCTGTTGATTATTTAAAATGTTACATGTAATGAATTATAATGATAAGGGATGCATTTGTAATATTTTTTAACATAGTCAACCATCATCCACTCCTTGCAAATTACATTTCTGTTACGACTGAAAAGATTCTAACGTTGGAATCAGTGTGTTGATTAGTGTTGTAAATATTCAGATGTCTAACCTGAAGACAGTGGCCTTTCATTTTGTCTTCACCTTTTCGTATTGGTCTTGCCTAAGATCCTTGGAAACTCAGAACAGTTTGGGTTGGAAGGAGCCTTCAAAGAATATTTGGTGCAACCACTCTGCTGTGGGTGGGAACACTTTCTTTCACTTCATCACCTTGCTGAAAGTCCTGTCCAGCCTGACTTTGTACACTTCCTGTAGTGGGTCATCCCAACAACTTCCATTCAACTGCCTTCAGAGGTCCCTCCCAATTCACATTATTGTCTGATTCTGTTTCTGTGCAGTATTCTGATTAGAGTGTGGAAGGCCTCCTGAGCTGTCCCCTCTACCTGCCTGCCCTGCTCTCTGCCTCTGCAGAGCGAGGGCCCATTTGACAGGGTGCCTTTTTTTGCCTCTGTGTCACGCATGGCTTTTGCTCCTTATCCGCAGCATGGGTTTGATTTAGAGCCTTCCTCTTTTTTTTGTCCCCCAACCATGCTTCCTGAAAAGGATTCAAGCACAAGCTCCGCATTAATTTAGTAACAGCAAGACGCCACATCTTGAACGGAAAGTAGTATTGCATGCCATGTTTTGACATTTTTACCAGGCACAAGAACTTCTTCCATATACATATTCACTTAAATAAATGCAATTTGCCCATATACTTCAGTATACTTTGATGTTCTTGCTGTATGTGAGTTCAAAGTCCAAAAGTAAATGATCCATGTCCTTTAGCTGAAGATAGCTAAAGGGCAAATGAGAAAAATGGTTCATTGGTTATCGTGCATTGTTACTAAAAAGTAATGTAAAGTTGTATGATAAAACAATCCTGAAAAGCAAGTATTTTTTAAGCTGCATTTTGTTTTCAGTATTGGTTACAAGATCAATTTTTGCCTAGCTTCCCATTCAACATGCTCTTTACTTCACAGTATTAAATTTATTTTAAGTTCTGTTTTTCATTAAAATAAATAAAATTATCCAATATTATATGCATTCTTTTTTTAATGCACATTAAAAGCAATGAAATTTTTAGTAGAAATTGCTAAGGAAATGCCACATATTTTACTATGCTAAACCCAGGACTTAGAAGTCTAGAAACGGAAATATGCTGATATATACAATATTATGTTTAAAAACTGAATTAAAGGGAAGTGATAAAAAAAGGCCTCTATTTTGCAATACTTTAAAAGATTCTGGTAAACTATTGTTTATTTTAACAGCTTCATAACTAGATGTTACTGTGCTGTTAATACAAGGAGTTAATTTGCAGTTTCTTTTTGCAGGTGCTCCTTTGTGGTGTGTTTATTGCTTATCAGAAGATCCACTTACATTTTTAGAAGAAAACCTCAGAGAGATAATGGCAAAGAGATTAGATGCTTTCTTATGATACATACTAAATTATTCTCTGTGTGTGTGCTGTGTGGTTTATAATATTGCACTTGGACTTTTAAAACATGCTAATGCTACAGCATCTACTATGTAGACTGCAACTTAGATGATAATATTGCTTTTTTTTGAAATATTAATGGTATGTGATACTGCAAATACAATAAGATAATATCTCTATAACATAGAAAATATTTTATTTTCTATATATTTCTATATATTTCTGTATTTCTATATATGGATTTGGGGGGATTGGCTCTTTTGTTGATTTGTGGTTTTTTATCTACAGAATTTGAGGAATATAACCTTCACTTAATGCTACTGTTTATTTAGTTGATATATTAAACCCTTACTTTTGTGGTAATCAAAACCGAGGTGATGTTAATTGTTTAATTGTTTTAACTTCACTACTGTCCACAGTATATTTGCCTGTATGAACCAGGCATGTGGCCTTCAAGCACTGCATCAGTAACAGTAGAATTTCTCATTTTTTGTCTTTTCTGTGTGTTCTTTCACCCTTTTTAATGAAGACAGCACAGCATGAGATTAAAAAAAATAAGGATTTTGTTTTGTTTACGCTGGAATCTTAGAAAATAATGTGATATTTCTTCCTTTTATATTCTGTGCAATTGTCTGGTTGAAGTTTGCAATAGGATGGGAATAATAAATCCTTAATCTTTGGATCCACTCACTAAACAATTGAGTACGTGAGTTGGCATGCAGTGTGACCGGATTTTTCTCTTAATTATCTCTGTGTAACTGTACTCAGTTTTATCTTCTGTTAGAACATCTGTCCCAAGTTCACAGCAACTGCATTTCAGCTGTTTCCTCTTTTGCTAACTATTTAATTAGTATTCAAATCAGTCCAAAAGTGGAATGGTTGATTTATATACTACATGTATACATATACTAATTTGTTGCAGTTAAATTCTCTCATAGATTTTCTTAGGAGTAAGAGCAATATCTGAAATAAACCCCAGTATTTTCTGAGGCCAATTGCTATTTGTTCTTTCAAAGGATCATATTTTCTTTTACAGTGATATTCTTAGCCCGTAGTCCTTCACTGTTTTGGTTTTGTAGAAGTACAGACAAGTTTATTAAACTACCAGTTAGAATCATGTGGTAGATGGCTGATGTAACATTTGGTCATGAAACAATTTTTGCAAAGACTATATAAAGTATTTGTTTAATATATTAAATAGCTGAATACAGCTGATCAATAAAAGAGTGGATAATGAGGGATGAAAGCCCGAACTTCAGTTATTGACCTTTCCTTCAAGCATACAAACTAATTCTGGTTTGTATGCTAATTTAACTTATTCTTTAACTTCTCTGTGTAAAAACAGAAGTGTCATTTGATAGTGAAATACTTCTAACTATACATAGAAAATTATACTTGAATGTTCATCACTTTAAATTAGATCCTTTAATTTGCACCAATCAACATGGAAAAGACAAGATTTAATTTTTTTGTGTGACTAAAAATATTTATAAAACTGTACTACTTTGTCTACTGTCATAATTTTTTTTTTAATGACTAGAGCATTGTGTGCCAAGCTTTACTTTGGGTAATTGCATGTATTTTACATATACCTCAGGAACATCATAGGAAAAATCTTTTACCAAAGCAATACTTATGTTATTCCTCTGTGGGAGGAAAAAGTTTTAATTTTAAAGAGAGATTACAAACTTAGATTTGGTATTAATTTCCTCTAATGGTATTCTGTGTTAAAACTAGTCAGTTCTGAGTTTCTACCTGTTCCAGACCTGACATTTCTGTACTTGAATCAGCTCTATTTGTGAGAAATATGATTGTACACCAGGAAGAAAAGGACAATTTGCATTTGGGTCTGAAAGCAAATTATCTGTGTTTTCTTATCCTCTTTCATTGCTGTTCTATGTGCTTGGGATTAGGTATCTCATACTTTAAGCAATCCAAATTTTCCTTTGATAAATGGGGATTGTACATAGAGATGTTTTAAAATATGATAATCACAAAATAAACATGCCCACTGATTTCTTTATTATGTGTATAAAATTTGATGGTCCTCCATTTAGAATTAGATAAGGTGGGCTATTTTGTTTTGAAAAGCATACTGTGCTTATGATATAGGAGGTACAACTCTTTTAGGAACAGTAGTGTAAATCCTTACCATGAAACACGGAATTGGAAGGGAGGTGGATATTTTCAAGCTGTGCTGTGGTTAACCTTGGTGAACATTAGTCTAGGGTGGTTTTAGTCATCTTAAAAATCACAGGTGTTGGACACATGCCAATCTTGGCAGGCAGTTTATTCCAATATTTCATAATCCTTTCTATTACAAATATTTTCCTAATACAATAGCCTTTCTTGCAAAAAAAAAAACAACAAACAAACCCAAACCCAAAAATCATTACTTTTAAAAAAATCTTATTGTCTTATACAACTGGGATATGGAAGATTATTCCTTTTTCCTTCAGTGCAGCCTTTCTAAGGTTGTCTCAGATTAGAGTTTTGTTTAATTATCACAGAAGTTGGACTGGAACAGTGGCATGTTCCATTTCTAATTGTTCCCAAGTATATGAAATAATTTTTTAATTATATTTTATATTAATTTAGGGAGATTTTGGCAAATGAAAGTAGCCATGGAAAGTCTCATTTATTCAGTAGTATTTCCAGCAAGTCAGATAGAGAGAGATAATGTGTTTTAATCTATCAGCAATATATGACTCCTTTGAAATACATTTTTGTTCTGAGTCTAATTATTTCTTATTTCTTAGCCTAGAAGGAAAATGAGGCTTTTACCAAAGGTTAAAATTGGTAAGATATAAATTGAATTTGTATCCTGTTACATTGGGATTTTTCGTATTGCCAAGGAAATATGAATAACACTTAAGTAAATGCATGTATCTAGCACTTTTAAATTATTTTCTATAAACACTCAAATGTCCTCCCATAAATGCAGATCTGTACTTTAATAAAGTATAGATGACAACAGCAGGACTTTATGGGTGTGGAAGCAAGCAAATTTTTATTGCTTAATACTTCAGAAAATTACAAACAAGGAGAAATTAAAATGAGTGAATGAATTGCTACTGAAAACATAATCAATGCGTATTTTATTTAAATTATACAGAACATCAGTTCTATTCAGAAGTTTATATTGTATAGCTTTACTGCTTTGTATTTTAGAGCAAATTGCAGTTTTGTGGATTTTATGTCAGGTCAGAAACTGTATTAAATTACTCATTCTGTTTTACAGTTCAGAGGATGAATAAAATATCATTTGCTGAAAAGGAATGAGAAAAAAGCCTGTGGTATATGGCTCTAGCATAAGTCCATTGTAATGTCCAAATATTAAAAGTTATTATTCAGAAGTGGAGCATGACAAGGAAAAAAAGGCATGTAAGTCTAGGCAGCTGCTCTGTATAAGGCAAAAAATGCAAAATCTATAATCGAAAATTATGCTTTATAGATTAGATGTTCTTGGTCCAGCCATTTATCTAGCTGTCTTTTTGCAGGATGCCGTTCACTGGTTGAGCTGTGCCAACTTGATGCCATGAGTGCCCAGACACGCAGGTCCCTGTATTCTTTCCTAGGACAGATGGTGCTGGTGCTCCTCTCTCAAGACTGAGCAGTGATGCTGGTGCAAATCAGGCTTGGGAGGTGTTAGGGAAATGGACTGTATGTCAGAACTACGGGGTGAAAATTGTTGGGATGCTTTTCTGGGAGGGGAAGGGAGCAGTGAGGAGGGATCACAAACTTGGAGTCTTGGCTTCAATTAGATGGAATGCATGATGAGAGGTGAGGATGGAGTGAAAATCAAATTAAGAAAGTCAGAAGACAAACTGGTATCTTAAAATACTTAAAATTTCAGTCTGACTAGATCGGGCTGGCTAAAGATATTCTGTTTCTGGCATGTGTCAGGGAATTCTCAGGGAATAATAGTCTCAAATTCTGTCCATTCTTAATAGCAGTTGCACTGTTTCGTTTGACTTCCATAATTAGGTTAGAATGCATATAACTGAGTCATTTTTAAGTTGCATGCATTTATGTTGTGCACACCTTTGAAGACATTTTGGGTGCAACTAAGTCACCTAAACATATGTTTCTTGTGTAATTCAGCATTCTCTGGGATGTGTGCTGGGAGCTAGGGCTGTGGAACTTTGGGACAAGCTTCAAAATAATGTCTTAATTTATGTGTAAAGTGCAAAGGAAGCAAAAATTATTGCAGAAAAGCAGGAAACCTACTGAAATGCTTGCATTTTGTTTTTAAAAGTTTTGTAGCTCCCTTGATCCAGAGAGAATTGCAAATCTGTATGGCTGTCACCTGGTTTCTTTCTCTTAAGATGTCACTATTTTATTCAGTATGGGAAAAGCAGAAAGAGCACTTCTGTTTAGAAAACAGAGCAGAGGTTTGCTCTACTCAAGTGCCTAACCATTTGCTGCAGAAGGGCAGGGCTCTTCCTCTCTTCCTTTGTCTCCCTCTGTGAATATTCACCTTCTCTTTTTGGTGGATCCAGTATGTAGATACAATCTCCTTCAACTGGAGATTCTTACTGGGTGTTGTCTCCTTCAGGCTGAACCTATGTGTGCGCTGAGCATTCACACACTGTGGAAAATAAAGCCTGCCTGGACTTTTCAAAGTTCTGGAACTTATGATTAGCAGCCTTTATTGTCTCTGGCACTGTATATTATGTTTGTTGGTGGATCATTTCAAAATTGCAGGGCATTTAGGAAATACCATTATTAGCACACTATCATTTATTGCAGCTTTCTGTTCTGCTTCTGTGCAAAAAAATCTCTCAATTTGTACTTACTGCTGGACAAGATCTGTCCTCAGGACCAGCTGGAAACCATTTGCTTTGTAAATTACAGTTTCCTAAAAAAGGTCAGTGGTACCACAGTATCCTGAGGTTGAGTTATTGACAGAAAATCACTGCTGTGCTTTAAAGGTGGCTGCTCTGATCTTGATACTGAGTTTTAAATTAGGTGGAGTTTTGAAGTTAAGGAAATGATCCACATGTCCAAATTAAATAGACTTATGGTTAGAGAAGTCCATGATGGATCCAACTATATTTATCATGGATGCAGGTCTTTGAAGAGATGTACAGGAAGAATTTACTATTGATGAGGGCCTACACAATTCTGTATCTTAAAAAATCTTTGTGAACCCCAACTTCATTCTGAACCACCTAAATATCTTTAAAATGAGTGTGGCTATAGCAAGTTCCCGAAATTCAGTAATAAGAATATAAAACCGGAAAGGCTGATTTTAAGTTGTTTTAAGAAGTTTATGTGAAGTGAACAAAGGCAACTTGTTGGACAGCAGCATACTTTGAGGAGCAGGTAAATTACCTGAATGTAGTACCTATGCAATTAAATGCAAGTGGGAGAAGACACATCAGAAATTATCCTACCTGATTTTTCCCTTTCTAGACAGTGAAATTATAACCTTTGGAAAGTTTTGTAACTAATATGGAAATACTCTTCTATAAGTCGCAGTGGCATCTTTGCTGTGTTTTCACACTGGCATCTTAGTACTAACAAACATATCTTAAATGCAAATTCTTTGGATATGTGTAAGAAAAAATTTTCTTTAGTGACAGGATATGGGATAAAATTAGAAAGTGTTTTTGTATTTTTTGCTATCAGCCAATTACCATACAAGTTTAAACTGTTGCTGTTAGTGTATTATCATGCAGTTATTAAAGTAATTACATCACAAACATAGAGGTTTTCTTATATAAAAGTTGCTTTAGGAAAAATGATGAGGGATGTTATTAACCATGTTCCTTTCTGGTTTTTTCTTCATACTTAGAATTGCACATTTTAAGTGTTGCTTATCAGATATTTCAGCATAAAATGCAGTAACTCAGTACTGCAAATGGTTACAGATATGGGACATTTTAGTATGTAAACATGTAGTAAATATTATGCAGAAGTGGCATCCATATATGTCATGTTTGATTCTTTGATGCTGCTGTTCTTTTCACTGGCCTAGCTTTAAAGTATCAGTAAGTACTACTTCTTTTTAATTGTAATTCTCTCTTAAAACTGTATCTTCTCTTTATTCTTTGCTATTGTCCCATTTTGTCACCTATATTCACCTCTGTATGTCCAGACATAATTTAAAAATGTGAGTATGAGATCTGCAAAGGCAGCCATTCTTCCTTCATTCCACTCTCTGGGCCCAGCGGTATCCATATGACTGAACATTGCTATAATGCCATAGAATGCCACAAAATTGTGAGGGGAAAGGCTGTAATATGACAAACAAGTTTGGAATGCAAATGTGGTTTGATATATAGAATGACAGAATCCAACTCCACTGAGATAATTATCACAGAATCGTAGTCTGGTTGAGATGGGCAGGCATTCCTGGAGTTATCTGGTCCAACCCCCAGCTCAAGTAGGGCCACCTAGAGCTGGTTGCCCAGGACCATGGCTAGATGGCTTTTGAATAAATATCTCCCAAGGACAGAGACTCCACAATCTCCACCTGTGCTCAGTCACCCTCACAACATAAAAGTGTTCCCTGGTATTCAGGTGGCACCTCCTGTGTTTCAGTCTGCGCCCATTGCCTTTTGTCTCCTCTGTCGCTGGGCTCCAGTGAAAGAGCCCAGCTCCCATCGTGTATTTGTATACCTTGCTAGGAGCCCCCTGAGCCTTCTCCCAGTGAGCAGTCACAGCTCTCCACCGTTCCTTAGAGGGAACATGCTCCAATTCCTTAGTCATGTTTCTGCCCATTGCTGGGCTCTCTCCAATGTGTCCTTGTCTCTTCCCATGTACTGGGAAGCCCAGAACTGGACACAGTGCTCCAGGTGTGGCCTCACAGCGCTGAGGGGAAAGATCACCTCTCTGGATCTCCTGGCAACATTTCTCCTAATGCATCCCAGGATACAACCCATCTTTTTTGTGGCAAGGGCACATCACAGGCTCAGGTTCAGCCTGGTGTTTACTGGGACCTCCAAGTCCTTTTCTGACAGCCTGCTTTCAAGCTGGCCTGCCCCAACATGTACTGGTGCCTTGGGTTGTCCCTCCCTGGATACGGGATTTTGCACTTCCACTTAAACTTCATGGGGGTCCTGTCAGCTCCTTTCTCCAGCCTGTCAAGGTGCCTCTAGATGGCAGCATGACCCTCTGGTGTATCAGGCACTGCTCCCAATTTGGTGTCATCTGCATATTGGCTGAGAATACACTCTGTCTTTGTCCAAAGATGTTAAACAGGACTTGACCCAGTACTGACCCCTAGCCTATACTGCTAGTTGCTGGCCTCCAACAAGAGGCTCACTGACAAAACCAAACCAAAACCCAAAACCCAACAACAACAAAACAAACTAACCCCAAAAACCCCCCAAAACTAAGCATGGTCCAAGTTATTAATGCAGTGTTCACAAATAATTGGTACTTGATTCTGCTGCCAAATCAGAATCCCCATGGGTGTAAAAAAAATCTCGGTTCTTCCTAATTCTATGTGTGGAAGTGCATGTGACTGAGTGTTTGGAGGTTAATTCCCTTTGTGACATTGTGCATTTTGCAATAGTTTCAGGTCAGTAATATTTTTCTCAAGATGGTTGTATGCTCCACTGAGCAGAGAAGTGGGCAGGAAAACTAAAAACCTTTATGTTCAGTATGAGAGCTTCAGTGCTAGCATGAAAGCGTACTTGATTCATTAGGAATCACCTGCATCCCAACTGTTACTCATCCATTTTATCATGAAGAGTCTGAAAACATCTTGGAAGTGTTTTCATGAGAAAAAAACTTCTCTGCTACATCTAGGCAAGATCCCAAGAAACATTTTTGATTCCTGGCACAGTATTTCTGAAGCAGGAAAATGTTACTGATTGACTCTTTTCTAGTCTACATTTTAATTGAATTCAAATGCATGAAAAGGAAAATGAGGAAAATTTTTTTATTTTCAAAATAAAAAAGTGTATTTTGATGTTTTGAGACTATAATGCATTTATTATTTAATCAGATAATACATGATTGAAACTGTTGATGCAGCCTATAACAATTTCAGAGTGATTTCTTTTGTTTTAGAAAATGACTGTGTAATTATGGGTGAGAACAATTCACTCTCTAGATGGTGATTGAAAAGAAAAACTGGCCAAGAATAAGAGGTATTTTGGTCATGGTTTTGGCTTTTATATCGCACAATAAAATAACCTTCTCAATGATACCAGCATGCAATTTGTTTCATGAAAGAATTTAATCCAGTATCATAATGAACTTTGGCAGCTAAGAAAGTAAGCAAGCCAAAATAAATCATACACAGCCACGTCACCTCCTTTATGGGTGTTGTACTTAGGAATTTTAAATCCTTCTATGAATTTGTTTTCTTTATATGTTTGAGTACAGAACTAAAATCATGCTAATATTTCTTGTGTTTGGAGCTAAAAATGTGTAAAGAACAGTTGTGATAGAATTACGTCCTGTGTGCAAACGGCCTTTTCTGTCATGTTATTTAACTGATTCATATCTAGTGTTGATTATATCAGTTGGAATATCAATATGTTGATTGCTATCCATTTTCATTTATCTTACACATCAAAGACACTAAATTCAATCTGTGTCTCTATAAACTTTGCATTTTTGTTGATGATTAATGTTTTATGTAGGCTCAAAATCCAACATTATGTCTATTTATATCTACTCAGTGCTATTTTAAACTAGTTGTGATGAATCATAAATGACAGTCTACAGGGGCTTTTAGACAACACTGATTTATAAAGCTGTTGCTTCTAGCTTTGAAGGTACACGGTAGTTCTTTTTAAGCAAGAAACATACTTAAATCAGTGTAGTGTTGATATTTAAATTAATTACATATGTTTTTAGGCTGAAACTCACTGATATTTATCATAAAGCTTACTTGTGCCATTCTTTGGAAGCTCTTGTCGATGGTTTCATGTTGCTGCAAAACTATATTTCTATCTTCTTTTAGACACTGAAAATCATATGAAATTCTTTTCCTTTGACATTTTTTCAGCTAACAAACTGAGTTGAACTGTCTGTTCAATTATAGGTTACAGATGTGATGAACCTTTCCATTCGCACTTACCCAAGCTACAGTTCTGACCTCATCTTTCCAAATAAATCCAAGATTACACAGATTTTGGCAGCATGTTTTTATTGTTAATGTTAAAACAGCAATTTTATTAAGTGTGGGTTAGGTCTGTTCAGCTGGCTAAACATGTTTGCGGGGTTCTTTGATAAATTAATTATCTGTAATTTTAAAAAAATGGGTTTGTGTACTCTAACTTGGTCTGTGGTGCATTTATGAAATAGTAGTCTTTGTCTAATATCTGCATGTGAATGTTAGTATTGTTCCATCTCAGACTGTCTTTGGCAAATCAATGCATTACTCTGCCAGAAAAAATGAGTGTACGATATGCATTGGTTGTGGCTCAGCTGTTTGTGGTATTCCTCCACCTACTCAGTGATCTCGGAGAATCATTTGTCTTCCATCTGTGACAGGGAACTGCATTTAAATACTGCCATTCATATTCATAGTGCAGGAGCTAAATTTTCCCCAGAAGCTTTTGAAGTGTTTTATTTCCAGTAGTGGTCATAGTACTGACAGACATATCCATTTTTCCTGCACTCTGTCATGGCAAAACATGGAGCAAAATAATCTTTTCTGTGTTTCATGTGGCTGTGTAGAGAGAGGGGCACTGCCTCTGTAGAGCACTGCCGTTTCTCCCTTAAGGCAGCCCTCCTAGGATATGCACTGCATGTCAGGAAGACAAGGCAATTCTCTTCATGCAATTGTATCATGCAATTATTTCCTGTCTGTGGACAGAGAAAGAAGGGGAATCAAGAGAGAAGTTACTGAAAGAAGAGACTTAAAGAGCTTACAAAGAAAGAGGAAAGCCCAGTATTTTCTTTTAGACAGGGAAGTTCTCCTGGGAACTTTTTGGTTAAATAGTACAGAAACATAGAAATGTAAATATTAAATTGTGTTTTGTGGCTGTCATGTTTGATGCAGGGTGTACTTTACAGTACATTTCTGAGAAGCTCAGAGAACTAACAATTAACCCTGTAATGCTGAAGTTTTTACCAATTGTTAGTCATTTCCCCATATACATGTTTTTCAGATGTATTATTGTCTTTTTCCTTGTGCTGCCTCCTTCTGCACTATCCTCATAACTCCTGTATACTTTTTCTGTTCATACAGTCTTTCCTCAAAGAATTTGCTACTAGTCACAGTCAGGAGATCATGCTACACCTATATTATCCTTGCCCCAACCTCCTATTTCCATTGTCGTGTTCTTACACTATTTGTAGTTGCAATTACTGTCTATTCTGCCACATGCTCAGTTGCGGTGTCTACAAATGCCAATATGCAGAAAACCCTAGTGTATTCCAGCTAGTTTTTCAAGGAAAGTTTCCCCCAGGCACATACACATTCTTCTTTTTTTTTTTTTTAATTATAGGAAAATAAACCACCACTTGAATGTTTCTGTGTCTATTTTGAAACATTTCTCTAGTATCATTGAAAAAAATGAAATATGCAATAACTTTAAGCAGTAAGGAATAAAATTATAGTGCATTGTAGTTAAAAGAATAGAATTTTCAGCTACTCCTTGAAAGTTCCAAAGGCCATCTAAGGAAAATAGTGTCAAGGATGAGTCCAGCATTCTAAACTTCAGACCACTCTTCACTGCTAGAAATGTTTCCATTTGTTGATTCCAGATGTCTAATCAGCCCTGCTCTTAAGTACTGAATTTAATTTGATTTTATTGCACAAGTGTTTCTTTCATGGAGCTTCTGTGCTTACATTGATTTCACAAGGTCACATAGAAACCCTTATTTGGAGGATAGTTGTTGAACCATGTTCCTTGTTAATATGTCCCTCCCTCACTTACAGATTTCACTTAATATCTTTATCACTGTGCATCACAGGTTTTAGCCTTGGTCTTAAGAGGTATATGCATTATCTGTTTGGGAATCCCCAGGGCCTTTGAACAAGAGTGATTAGGCCACTGCTTGTGGTCTTCAGTCTTATTCCTCTGCTTTTCCAACTGGTACTTTTTGTTGACCAGAGAGATTGGAGACCTCTCACAGAGATTTTGTCTTATATTCTTCTCCTGGATTGTCTTTTCTGCCCAGACTTAGCCTGCCTTAAGCCAGTATCTTTTTCCTAATGCTGACTCTTTGCAGAAATTAACATAACATGGTTTATAAATGCATTTTTTCCTACTCAGATTTTCTCCGTTGGCTGTGCTGCCAATAACAGATGTTCTGCTGTGGTTTCATTGTCTGTCTTTTTCAATCATACCCAGTAGTTCTGTATTGAAATAATCCTCCAGAATCCTCCAGAGGAGCAGGAGTACTTCACTTAATACTTGCTACTATTTATGACAGACTTTTTTTTTTTTTACTTTCAGCACCTTTAAGTTTCCAGAATATGCCCTATTTAGTGAATATTACTGGCAAATGGGATTTTCCTCTCTGTTCCATCTTATCGGGATTAACCTTTAACAGTTAATACTTAAGATATTTCCAGGAACAGGGATGAGTCAGATAGCACTGTATTTTTGCTATGAAGTTTTTGAAGGATGTTGTGGAAGAAATGGCTAAAGTATCCAGTTTATCAGCAAAGCACCATTAAATATCTGAATAATGTGACTAACGAAGGACATGAAGGAATGCAATTAATAATGGGATGTGTTTGCTCTGAATTCTTTGGCATTCCCACCACCCTTAATATCTCCTGATTTTTTCTTTTATGTTCTTCTTTTATTTCATGTTAGCACAAAAGCACTGAGTGCTTTGTCTTGCATTTGTAAAACAAAATGTGTGACATTTGGGACTCTTAGTTAAACCACCAGAGGAATGCACAAACCCCGTAATTGTCTCCAGATCTTCAAAGGAGTAAACTTTCTCCCTGGAGTTTTCCAGAGCTTCTTCCACGATAGCTAAGAGAAATTTAAAGTTTTGGCCCTGAATTTCTACCCTGCACTTATGTATTTCTAGTGATCTAAGTATACTATGTAGCCAGGAATTTTGTCTTTGGAGAGACCATCCACTTTGCAGAGGCATTTGTACTGCTCTGTTACTGTAATATTAGGATGATCACAAGTTTTAATCAATGTATATTCACGTAGACAGTTGTTTGATAAGGAGGTGAAAATGAGCTGAGAGAAGAGTGAACTTAGAGAATGCCTGACACTTCTGAGCTCTCAGAAGCATACTCACCTTCAGTTGGGGTGGGCACTGATGTGCTGGATGCAGACCACAGCATCCTTCACGAGATTCTTGTCACCTAGAAGTGATGGCCTGTAATCTCTGTAAAAGCGATACAGCAACCTAAAATTCTTCCTAGAAAGATTCCAGCTCCGCCTACCTCAAAAACCAAACAATGCAATTATAAGCATGTGGAGCTGAAACTTGGGAACCAACCATGTCTTGGCTACTCATGATTTTAAGGCAGCTCAGGTATGGAAGAGGCAGAGGCTGTTATTCACTCAAGACTGAGCTGGAACTCTGGTAAATCAGCAAGTAGAACCCCCCCTTCTGTGCTTGAATCCTAATTAGTATAACAACTGCCATTCCTCTTTTTCTAGCATTGTATTTAAGATGAATTTTAAGTTTGGTTTTTTGGTCTACAATAAAACAACAAGAAGTCAATACAAAAATCTTAGAAATGTTTTCTGGGAACAACACAAAGTCAATGCAAAAATCTTAGAAATGTTTTCTGGGAATATTTCAGGAAACTGATAGATACAAAGAACTGTCAATACATTCAAGAAAAATGTGTCTTTGTCACAATCCTGCAGATATTTCTGTTTGGACACATAAACTGTGTTCATACACAAGACAGCGCCTCCCCACCATATTATGTACATCTGTGTCTATCGATTTCTACTGTATAGAGTTTCAGATATTTGCCAAAATATTTCACAAGAATGTCCAGAACAAATTGTGAAAAACAATTACTAGGTGAAGGATGCTGTAGAACTAATGCCATTCCATAGTTATTATCTGCAATAAACAGACATCTTTGTAGGCAGATAGTCCTACAAATCAACAGTATAATTAGAAAAAATGTAAACAGCATGTTTTTCAAAGTATCAAATATTTAAATGTACTAAGGAAAAGAGTTCCCTTATTAGCCTATCACGGTGACAATTACACCATGCTTCTTTACTGTTTGAACTGTTTGTTCCTTGTGTCGTTCCCATTCCTCATCATCTTTGTCCATGTCAAAAGTTTCTGGATAAATGGGAAGCTTGTCTTTTGGGCACTCCTCATAATAACTTCGAACATATTTTCCAACAGACCATCCTTTGTATTCCTCAGGCATTTTACATTCTAGGCCATTGTAGTGAACATTGTAGTGATGCTTCAGCCAGTAGAAAAGATAATGAATGTTGTAATCACATCTCCAAGGATTATCTCTCAGCCATAGTATTTTCAGAAAGTAAAGGTCTTCCAGTACTCCATATTCAAAATTCTGCAAGCTGTTGTTTGATAGATCGAGCTCCTCTAAGTTATTGAGGCCTGAGAAAGCAGCTAGTCAATAGAAAAATAGTTATTGATACCTTAAAAAGATAACTTAGAAAGAAACACTCATATCTGTGACAGGAAAAATATCTACATATCTACAACAGGAAAAACATATTAATAATTACAGAGTTATAGCTTTTTTTCTTTTTTTTTGCTAAAGGCTACAAAGGGACTTCTCAAACATTGGACTTTCAAATATGGCACACACCTTCAGAAGTTTAAGTATGTCTGTATGTAAGTAAGTATGTACCCTTAATTTTTGTAAGGATACTGTTTCATTTCATGGCAGAAGTCTTAATTAAATATATCAACTGTATAATGTTAAAACTCGTAAGTACCATTTTACTGATATTACCATTTTCTAATGCTGTTTAATTGCCTAAATGCTACTAGATAAGGCTCTTTTTGCTTGATACAGTCTCTCTCTCTCTTTCTTCTCTCTCTCCTGCTTTATGTCTGCTTTCATAATTAAAACACAAATACACATAGGCTGTAAGCAAATTGTCAAAAAGGGCACTTGAGCTCTAATAAAATAGAACTTAAAATCAATTATATGTGATGATTTTTACCCAAAAAGAGTTTAAATTCTTTTGGTTGGTCTGTTATTTTATCGTCCAATATAATTGAAAAGTAGCCTCATTCTATGGCGTGTTTTCTTAGATGTGGCAAAGATATTTTAAAAATCGTTCAACTACTTAGCACTTTGGAAAACTGTTAGCCTTCAGGTTCCAGAATTACCTTTTGCACTTGGTTAGTTTAGTATTGAGAAAGGGCAACTGAAATGTGTCTTTCTCTATTGACTTTCATGGTGAATATATTTCAGTGAAAATCTTTACTCTTTGAATGGAATAGTATGAAAGATAAAATTTGCACCAATTTCTAGGTTTTTAAATCCTCTCCCACCCCAGATTTATATCTGACAGAGACATTATCAAAGTTTATAATTAATAAAACATATAATTTTTAATGAATATTTAAAATTATTCTTACCGGGATCAATGTATGCTATTCCATTACTGTTTAGATTTAATATCTTCAGTTCACTGACATCTTCAAACTCCTTGGCTCGTAACTGTCTAATTTTGTTGCTGGACAAATCAAGTTTAGCTATATCTGGAGGTATGTTACCTGGAACTTTCTTTAAGTCTTAAAAAATGAAAAAGACATAGCTTGTATCAGCTTTAGATTATTCTTAATGCTTAGGTATCACTGTTACATACCAGAGTGCTGTCAGTCTAACATTATTTCTTGTTTTCTTCCTCTTTTACCCTTCTATTAGTGCTACCATGTTTTTTCAACTTCTGAATTTCATTCTTTTCTTTACTTGTACCTTTACATTTGGTGTGGAAATTGTTCTCTTCATTAGTGCTTATGGTAAAGCCTCTTTCTACATTTTATGTTTTTATTTTGGTAGAGCTAGACCATTCACATAGGGATAGGGTAAGTAATGAAGATACTATTAAAAAAGATACTATAAAGATACTAATAAAAAATGTGTGTGAACAGCTTGACTGTTTAAAGAAAAGAAACCAGAGTAACTGTATAAAAAGCCATCCAGGCAGCAGAGTGGCATTCTGTCTGCCTCTCTCTCCTACTTGGTATCATTGGTGTTTCCATCATTTGGCATTTCCAAAGTAGCCAAGGGCCTCTCAGTCATCTGTGTTTGTATCCTTACAGCGTTCCTTGCAAAAGAACTACAGAAAAAATAGCTCCTAGTCCAGTAGTAAGGGCCCATGCTTGAGAAGTGCAGACTGTGGTTTGAACCCTCTCATGGTAATGTTAATAAACCTAATCTTCAGGGTTATTATATTTGCTCAATGAGGGTTCTAATCCTGCGCTGTCATCACAAGAAAATGAGCAGTATCTCTTATTTTACCATCTTTGAATGAAAGCAAGTAGTTTCTGGATCTGTGATGGAATTTGTGTGGTTACTGTACTTCTGAAGTTCTTAAGATGTCTAATGAATCAGGTATTTTTGAGACTAAAGCAACATAACAGAGTCTTCCTGCCTTATATCTGATTATGAGCAGAGCTTTGGTATTACAAATACATAAATATTATAACTACTCCAGCCTGCTGTGGTTGGATTGCTTCCTGCTTCTGCAGATGTCAAAGTTTCAGGGCCTATTTATCACCAAATGAATGCAAATAATGCTTGAATTTAGAGACTTGGAGAGTCTGGCAGTACTAGAAAGCAGATTTTTTTCAACTGTTCTTGCAAATACAAGTTCTTTGCAGAAAAGCAAATAAATTGCTTTTGCTTTCAATTTTTTTTTTTTGCTTTGTTTTTTTGTAAGAGAATCAAGGGCATAGAGTATTTCATTCTGGAGTACCACAAGGTCTGGCTTATCACTGGTCTGATGAGATACAAGTAAATTATTTTAAAAGAAAAAGAACATACACATGGATAAAAGTATTTTTAAGATATTTCTTTCTTGAGCTTTCTGGCATTGACTGAAAGCTCCCAACCTGTTGTCATACCCCTTTAGACACACTTAGTAGTGGTGTACTGCTTGTCATTCCATTCCTCCCCATTGTA
Organism: Origma solitaria; assembly: GCA_013397895.1. Classification (NCBI taxonomy): domain Eukaryota; kingdom Metazoa; phylum Chordata; class Aves; order Passeriformes; family Acanthizidae; genus Origma; species Origma solitaria. Next base: position 509,288 of record VZRL01001029.1, read on the forward strand.
AAGGAATAATGGATTGCAGCTTTTTATGTCATCTTACTGGTTTGGCAACTGATGCACCTTTTTTTTTCTACTCTGAATTCTTGTCCTCACAGATTTAGAGAAATGTTTGTGTTTTCCCTGGATTTTTGTGCATTATGCTCCTATTTCTGTTGGAAATTCCAGTGAAATTGTGCATCTGCTGTACAATATCCATATACAAAGACAGTAAGTACAATGCTTTCATCAAAGATTACCATATGTTCAGAAATACCAAATATCCATGGGATATCTGCATCCAGCTGTCAAGCATATGCACAGTGGATCTGGTACTTCAAAAAAAAAATTGAAACATACTCAATGTGTCCATGCTAGGCATTCAGGAATAGATTGGTTCTGGACATATATAAAGTTCTGGGTTGACATACTTAGTTCTTCACCTGAAGGAGGTAGTCCCTGTACCCTCTAGTACCCTTGTGTAGAGGCTGAAATAACTTTATTCCTCCGTTATTAAAGACAATAAACCTTGTTTTTAAATATCATAAACCCTTTTGAAATTCCCAGGAAGATCAGACTACATTAAATGTTTCTATAAACTTATATGAAAAAGTAATGTTTTTCTTGCCAGAAATTTTTGAGTGTATTTATGTAATCAGCTCATCTTTTTGATACCAGTAAGTGGGGAGAGTTGTAAAATCAGTCTTTGCACTTATTAGGATTATAATATATGCCCGGGTTCTATTCAATAACATTTTACTGGAGACATAAAGTAATAGTGATATAATTAAGATCCTATGAAGGATAATTAGGATCATAATCTATAATCTATTAATTAAGATCCTACCTACAAGGAAAGATAAGCTAGGTAAATATTTAAAAAATAATAAATGTTAGCAGGTAAAGCAGCATATATCATTAATAAAAATGATGCAGTAGCTGCCTGGTAAAACAAAAATTGAGCCAGAGTGACAAGAAAGTAATTTAACAGGGTGGAGAAAAGTAAAAAACACAGACCATTTTTATGACATACATAGTAGATAAACCATGTAATCAAATACTGAACTCGTTAATCATTGATATTTAGATATTATCTCCTTATACTGAATTCTGAGCTTGTCTCTGGCATAAAGGTGCAAGACTGAGGGCGCACTGAGATTTTACATAAAATCAAGTTGCTCTTAAAGCAAATAGAAGTTTAGCTGAACAAAACATACTGCAGTGATTTGGTATTGCAAGCTAAGCTCTGCTAAAATTGAGGGAAAGGTCTCACAGTGTTGTCTGCTTCAAGCAATGCTTCTGATTTCAGAATTGTTATGTTAAGGAATAATTCTCTTCGGAATTGTTTTGTTGTTTGCTTTGTTTCATTGTGGGATAAAATATGGGAAATACAAAGCACAAATAAATGTGCACTTTTCTGTTGATATATGCCCCATCTGGTTTACCCCTAAGGCTTTACTGTGGCTCTTAGGAGCCTGAGAAAAATTTAGGGATGGAATGGATCCAAGTGTCTGAAAAATATTTCTCGAAGGCCCTTCAACTTTGAATTGTTTTCTGGGTGCTGGGAGGAAGAACACAGAGGAGGTATTTCTTCATGAACACAAATATACAATTTCTGCCCTTAGTAGAAGAAATCTTGTGCAGCAAATGTGAGATGCAAAGGCTTTCCTTTGCAATCAGGTTCCTTTGGGATTGAAAACACAGCTGGCTGCTCCAGTCCTGCTTCACAGCTCACTTCTGTCAAAGTTATTGCCATCAATGGAAGAAAGAAAAGACACTCTGTGCTTTTCTGTATCAGTTCTACAGTTTCAGCACAGCTGTAATTTGACTGATTAGTATGTTTGTAGTTGTACAATCAGACCAGTGAGGTGCTGGTCCTTGACTTCAGTAACTTAAGTAATATGCTTCATTTTCTTCCTGTTGATTTCTGTTAGGGATTTATATAGGAGCACTAAGGAATATCTGTGGAATTTGGGCTGCAGAGCAGAGGTAAAATGCAGAAAGAATTCCTACTTATTGCTGGTAATTACAAGGGAAAAACAATTAACAGTATCAGTTTAAGTAATGCGAGTACTAGTACTACATTCATTTGCAGTAAATAATATGTGAATAAATGTAGTAAGAATTAAATAAATAGAATATTAAAATCATTAATTCAGTTATAATGAGAGATACAAACCTTTTCTTTTGCAGTTCAGAGTTGGAACAGGAAACACATACATGTGGCACATAGAGGAATCAAATTCTGGTTTGACAGGTTCAGGCTTCTCCCGTTTTATGTTTTTGGGGTCCTGCCTGTCCTCTTCACTACACAGCTGATCAGCTTTTATCTGCTTTAGCTTTTGATTTTTCAGTTCTATTGGGTGCACACATTTGGCATAATTTCCTAAATTCCTGTTTGTTGGAACCTGTAGCATTGTAACAAGAGTTTCTAGCTCACAGTTGCAATGCCAGGGATTATCATAAAGACGTAGGTAGTTTAGACTGGGTGTATAAATAAAAATCTCCTCCGATAAAGTCTGAATTTGGTTATGCTGAAGTAAGAGTGTGGTAAGTTTATCCAAACCATAAAAAGCCTCACTCTCTATTTTTGATATGTCATTCTGTTGTAAATCCAGACTTTTCAGGACTTTATACTTGGAAAACATATTATTCTTCAATTTACGAATCCTGTTTCTTGCCAGCAGCATGTGTTTTATATCCTCTGGCCAATCAGGTGCCACAAAACCCAATTTTCTTTCCTGACAATCTAGGTATTTCTCATGAAGGTAAGTGTAAATATCACACATTAGGCCTCGGGCATTGCGCTTTACAGTGCTAGATGCTCTCCTTAAGATGTTTTCTCTTTCATTGTTTCTCAAACTCCTATTCCTTGTCCTCCTACAGTCAGATGCACTAAAAAAAAGAATTAGTAGTATAATAGCAACTACTTGCATCCTGTCATTCAGCTGGCCCCAGTTATTTTCTGTGACAGTTGGAACAGTTGAAATTTTTGGATTGTCTGAATCAGTGCCGTACAGATCTGAGGCGGCACAGCTGGGGTTTGTGGGATCCTGTGTTGGAAGAAAAGTAGAACATTAGAACAGATGAAATGGACACTTTCATGAAGGCTTGCACATAGTATACAGTCAAGTACTCAATCATGATACTAGGAACTTCACAAATACTTTGAAAATTTAATGTCCTATCTCTTTTTGTATGTTTGTTAGCTTTTACTGACTCTGGTCTACTGTTTTTCATTTTGGTTAAACCTGGGAAACTATATGGACCAATTTCTCACTGATCTTGCTATGAGATTCTCATGTGATCAGGAAAACAGCATCAAGCTGGACCTTTTTGTATTTAAGTTAACCTTGGAAGCTGAGCTCAAATGAGGAGTTTGAAACTGATCTTTTCCAGCTCCCTGAGTGCTGAACAACCCGAACACATACAGAGCCAGACTAGGGAAAGCCATCCAGTGCCCATCAAACTCCCAGTTTTAGTTTGTGCTTAAGGATGGGCTTGTTCTTAAGTCATTTTCTCAGGACAGTTTACAGCAATTTTGGGGAGTTTGTGCTTTCATTTCAGTATTTTACAATGACCATGGGCTCAGGATATTGGCCCAGATGGACTGAACCTGTATGAGGAACTCTTACATTTATATCATGCAATGAGAATTTGAACTGTTCATCTTTAATATGATCAGGTTTTGGGTTGGTCTGGTTTTTTTGCTTTTGTTTGGGTTTGAAGTTTGTCATTTGTTTTTGGGATTTTTTAGGCAAATTTAAAAATTTGCCTAAATTAAATATCTGGAATGCCAGGGATTAAATGTAACAGCTACAAACTTCTACTAACTCTAATTTATACCAAGAAGAAGGATTTTTTCAACTGTTCTGGTTAATTGGGTCACAAATCTTCCTGATAAAAAAGTAGAGACTTGTCTTCTTAAGTACAGTGTAAATGGAGTTTAGTAGGAAACAGAGATAATCAGTGAAGTTCTCATTGGTTTTCTACAGTACCAGGGCAAAATGATATATTCAATCTCAATTAATTTTGGTAAAGAGGCTTCAAAACTTCACCTATTGGGGAGGAGGGTTTTGTTGTTATTGTAAACTTGGAGTTGTCAACAACAATACATTTTAATACTGTATTGTTTACAACTTATTCCTTCACTTGGGCACTAAAAATGTCTCACTAAATTTCTTGATATTTTTTAGAGCTTTAACTTGAAAAGTGTCTAAGAATACAATCACCATTATGTACTTTCCCATTTTTTTCTCAGATTAACATTATTTGTTTTGTCTTGCCTTCCATAAATTTTCTTTAAAGTTTTTTCATTGCTTTTTCTTGATGAAAAGACAATGTTTGTCTTTGTTTTAATTAATAATTTCTTATAAAAAGCAATGTTATATGCAAATTTTTCTAATAATAAAATCAATCTAAAAATAAAAGTAGTATTTTGCTCAGAAATCAGGTTTCTTAATAGATTCATCCATTTGTAGGCTATTTCTACTGTTAAGTGTGTAAAAAAATTAATTTGGTATCATTTGTAGTCACTTTGTAGTGAAGTGTACATTCTATGTTCTAGCCTAGAAATGCACTAGTATTTATATATAAGTTTTCAAAAATTACTATAGGTAAAATACAGTTCAAGTACGTCAAACAAAAATGGTTTAGGGTAGTCAAGTTAGTGAGGCAAGGGCTGCATTTCTCCCCTTATCAATAGATCTAGTAATTTCATCATAGAAAATGATCAAATTAGTGAGGAATGCTTTGCCCTTGATAGACTCATGCTGTCTGTTCGCTGTCGCTTTTTCATCCTTTGTGTGCTTGGACAGGGCTTCAAGAAGGATTTGCTACCTATCCATCCCAGGGACTCAGGTGCAGCTGACTGGCCTGTAATTTCTTGGATCTTCTTCCCTTTCCTGAAAATAGATGTGACATTTCCTATCTTCCAGTCATTAGGAATCTCCTCTGATTGTCATGACCTTTCAAAAACAAGTGAGGCCTCTCAATGACAAGAGACAGCTTTCTTCCTCCTGGATGCACTCTGTCTCATCCCATTTCCTCAGGTGCTCCCTGACATTATCTTCTTCCACAATAAGGATTGCTTCACTCTCACGGACTCTGCTCACAGGCTCCAGCGAGGCACTTGGGAAGCCTTCAGACAAGCCTTAGCTGTGAAAACTGAGGCAAAAAAGTAATTGAGTAGCTTTTCCTTAAAGATTAACCTGTTCTCCTGGGCCCCTTTGCCCTCCAGGGCTGCCCACCATGAGATCCTGTTAAACAGATCCCTAAACTAGCCAAAATCGGCTAGCAAGTTCAGTATTTTTTCTTCTACAGTTTCTCCAGTTTTCTTCTGCCTGGATTTTGAACTTCTCATTTTCACAGCTGCAGTAACCAAAGCCACTCAAGTTCTTCACATTCCTTGACCTGTTGAAGAATGCATTCCCTAGACCACTTGTCAGTCAGCTGGATCAAGAAATTGTCTTCAACGTGCTCTAGAAGTCTCCTGGCTTGTTCACACCCAGACGGATTTTCTGGCAGCAGATAGGAGTGGCTAAAGTCTCTCATGAGTAACCAGGATAGGCAAGACTAAGGCTTCCTTCAGCTGTCCAAAGGTTTCATCCACCATCTCTTCCTGAACAAGCAGACCACGCAGTGGGCAGCAGATACCTGCCACAATGCAATGCTCACAGGTCTAACTTCCAATCATTACCAAGAAGCTCTTGATTGACTTGTCATCCATCCCAATACAAAGCTCCATGCGTGGAGTTCAGGCATGACTTTGCAGAGAGTGCAGCCCATCCTCATCTTTCTGGGCTGTCATTCCTAAATACTCTGGGACCTTTCATTGCGCCCCTTCCGTTCCGTGTGCTATCCCTTTGCGTCTCTGGAGTCGCAGTGAAATCTCAGCTCTGCACCTGTGCGTGGGCTTTGGTCCCTGCTGGTTGATTCCCAGACTACAAGTGTTTGTGTTCAGACACTTGAGATAGACCCCTTTGTGCTGCTTTTGGATGGAAGGTTTCAGAGATCTTCCTCATCACTATTCCCCCCACTATCCCCCCCCAGCTTTCTCCCCATTCCCTGTGCCTTCACTCTTTTTCAGGTTATAGTATCTTCCGTCTGATGCCAGTGATTTTTGTATTTTCTTTTTATACCCTTTTTATATATTTTTATACCCTTTCCCTTCCCTGTTACCCTCTATACGCACTCCTTGTACCCTGCACAAATACTCCTTGTACTTTAGCCCTACATGTTTATAACCCTTGTAGTCTGATATTTAGCTTAGTTTGGGGTCCTGCAAAGCAAGGAAGACCAAACATTCATATTATCTCAGAACTAGAGGCTCCAACCTGTTCTCTCTTGGAACATGTTTTTGTTAACTAGACTGTAGTCTCATTTGGGGGGGGTTTCATTAGAATAGGGGGCAATTATTCATTTACTAAGTTTCTTATTGGGGAATTTTAGGTAGATATGCTAATTTTGTGAAGTCCATAAAAATCCGGTACGCGTTGAACGGGAGTGCCGGCTCATCATTCGCTCCATGGCATCTTTTCCACCTTTGATGAGTCTGGGCACCTAGGATCCTATTAAACTGAGGTAAATTCCCTTTTCCCTGTGCTGCTGTGTCTGCTTCATATTTTTACCAGCCTGTTTAAGGCATCACATCCACATACCTACTTTTACTGAAATCTCCTCTCTCAAATCCTTTGTTGCAGGAATATATTTCAAAAGTACAAAGTTTCCTCTTTTGAGTTGGTTGGTATTGGATTTCCAGTTATTTGGATGGTCCTTGTGCCTGATAACTGAAATTGTGAAAAGGTGACCACAACATGGAAGAAGACACAGACTCAACTATTATATTTTCATATACAAGTACTGACTTTTTGCCTTTGTATTATTTTGACATTTATTGTGAAACAATCTTTGTACTAGGAGATTTGTTCCCATTATATAAAAATGGAAGAACAGGGGTAGTACCTCTTCTGCACGTCAGTAAAACATGGAAGCCTTATAATTACGCAAGTTTAATGTTCCACCTAGAAAGTAGAACTAAACAGGAAGCATTATGTAAATTATATTTCATTAAATATAATATAAAAGATTTGAAGAACAGCTGAACATTGTTTCCCTTTCCTATGAGGCAAACAACATCCCCACAAAGTTCAGAAAGATTTTTTTCTTTGGCATTTGCATAATGCATTTTGACTTCTTTCTTTTTAGTCTGAAATGCCATATCCTCATATAACAAACAGCTGTTTTGGCAAAGTTTTGCATTTAGTGTCTCCAGTCCTACCACACATCTCCTCATCAGTATTATTTTTATTTTAATCTGTGTTTTCTCCATGTTGGCTGATATTTTGTCTTTTCAGATTTCTATATATTTATGCTGAAGTTTGGAACATCATTTTTTGATATGTAAATAGCAAATACCAAAGAAAAATTCTTCACTGACAAAACTCCTTTTGCAGTTATCTTGTAGCTTGTTAATATGAAATTTTCCCAGTCACACATGATGCTGCTGATTCAAAACCAAAAGATAACACTCTTTGTATTGACAATTTTTAGACAAAATGCAAAGCTCATTGTTTCTGAGATTATGGGGAGGTGCAGAAAGTTGCTGTCCTGTTAAGAATTTGATAGCCGATAGATTTAATGAACATTTCACATGGCAATCCCAAAAGCATTAGCTCAGCACAGGTTCCGTGTACTGCGGTAACTAACACCAAGTGCTTAGAGGTGGCAGTGTTGCATTTCATAATGCTGCACATGAAATTTGCTGTGGTGTATCAGACATCCTTTATTGGAACAAGGAGCTAGTGAAGTGTAGGGGTCATCTTTTATTCTCTCATATTATTCCATACAAGCATTTTAACTTCCATATGGCACAAAAGAGATCATCAACTACAATTTCTCTGAAAATTTCTGTTGCATATGGAAGACATGAGCACTGTCCATCAGGAATAAATGACAGAAGGTGAGTTTGTCACATTGCTTTAAAACAATGATCCTGAGATTGCAAATATCAACATTAATTGAAAAACCAATATGACAGAATTCCTGCAGAATTTAGCTGTAACACAAAACAAAGATTTTTGGCAGTCTGTGTGTTCCTTAAGTTTTAAGGAAGATGTCACTTTAAAAATGGGAAAAGAAGGTGTGTGTTAAAATTCCCAGATCATAAAAAATTGGTCATATGACCTATAAAGGAAATCAGCAAATCTTCAAAAGTATTGTAAGATTTTGATCACGGTCTTCAAAATGCAGCAAGGCTAACCTGTGTCTTAAATTCTGTAGCTTTGCAGCAACATATACATTAAAAAGACTCAGAGCTATCAGAGTATAAACTATAGTCTCTTAATTCATTATATATTTTATCAGGTATGTTTGGAAGTATGCTTCTCCAAGTTTGTTTTTTCCACTCATTTCTGTGGGATATCACACTAAACTGCAAAAAGGCTCAGTCTTCCATGAAGAAGGATAGTTTTACTTTTGTACTGTATATGAATTGAATATTTCCATTTCAAAAAAAAAAAGGCACCACAAAAACTGCATGCCTTTATATTCCACTGGCTCTAATGCACATGGTTGGTTTTTTTCATGAAATGTTACCTCATATTTAATTTCTTAATATTTTTGCATTTTTTTTACAGCAGCATTCTTTTTGCACTTCCTATCTCCTTGCCTTTGTGTTCAGTTCAAGTTAGCATCCCCACTCTATACTGAAAGCATAGAGTCAGTTCCAAAAGTCAGTATGCCACTCCTTAACTGGTCAGCTCCTCAGTGGGAGTTCCCATCTGCTTCAAAATGCCTAATTTTGCTAACTTGCAGAATTGCATGACTACAACAAATGTCTACCAAAGCAGAAGGTTCTAATTCTAGGTTTTGATTTTCTGTATGCTTTTATTTGTGGTGCTTGTGGTAATTGTTATTTATTCCAGTTAGAAATGTAGTTCAGTCAAATGAATAGTTTTCAGTACGATATAAACCTGCAGATAGAAATTTAAGTAATTTCAGGGTATAGATTCTTATTTCTACAGAGAGCTGATGATTAATATTTTCCACTTTACAATAATGCTTAACTTATGCTTTCTCTTAACTAATGTTTAGTATAAAGCAATGTTTTCCAAAAGAACTGATCAAAACCTAAAATTGCATGACTCATTTTTGGATAATTCCCTTCTGTAACTCTTTCAGTTTTTCAGATTCTTTTAATAGTAGACTTCTAAATAATTATATTACTTGAGAACCTTTAACTGCACATTTCTGCTTTTAATGTCTTTTGATAAAGATCTGGTTTTCATTTCCAGCAGGCACTGCTTGTAAAATCAATGGCAAAGGCAGTCCAGCAAACTTACACTGAAATGTCATACTTGCAAAGTATACACAAAGAAGTTCCAATTAGTTTTAAAAGTATGCTTTTGCAGTTACTTGAGATAACTTTACAATGTTACTGGTTTCATATGGTGAAATAACTTGCATGATAGTGCTATTCCCCAGTAATTTGCAAAACAAGGAGCAGAGGAAAAAGTGCAGCAGAACAAATGGACTCTCAAACTTCAGCAAGTAGTTAATTCTATTTCATGTTGAACATATTTTCTTTACAGTAATTTTCAGAAAACTTCAACTATTGCATTTTATGTTCTTTTGATTCTGTATCATGCTCTTGTAACAAATTGCTCTCTGTTGTTTTTTGTGGGGTTTTTTACAAAGCTTCCCCAGTTTAGAGTAAGTGAGTTTAGCTCACTGCAGAAAATTCACAGACAAAATTTTACCATACCTGGACTCTGGAAAAGGCTGTCACAAGATCATCTGTTTGGAAATTCCAGGTTGCATTCAGGTTTGTAGTTCAGGTCTTTCTTTCATAATGTGAAGCAGAGGATCCTTTGTATGACTGGCAGCGTCCTGCATTCATGGTATACTGGAGTTGAGCAAGCACTGCAGAGCCTTCCAGGGTTTTGAATTACACGACTACAGCTGTTTAAGTTTTACTAAGGAATAATAGCACTATAGGTTTGGATGGCTTCCAGCAAACTGTCAGATCTATAAACAGCTAGTACTTACTGCATAATGAGAACAAGGCTTGCTTTTTGTAGCCGTAAATAGACTAATTGTATGTCATGATTAGTTGGGGGTTTGTATCTGGAGCTTTAAAAATGCAGTTTTTACTGAGATATCAAAAAAATAAAATTCACTCTGTGCTGGGAAAAAAAAGCCAACAAATTTACAGTTGATTTCCTGAGAAGGACGTTAATTAAAAAGTGAACTTTTGTTACTGTTTTACATTGCTTTAATGTATAAATTGAAGTGGTATTATAACTGTAGTCTAAAAACAGTTATGTTTTGGATCATTTTAGTATCCTATTAAACTTCCAAAGAAAACCAAGGTTTTAGAATGCAGTTCTATTTTAGAAATTTTCAAATATATACCATGTCTTGAAAAATACTCCAAAAGCAATATGAAACGCCAAATTGTAAGACAATGAAAGTCTTCTAATGTTTAAGTAAAGACTCACACATAAATTTCTTTGTACACTGAGAAGATTCTCCATATAACAAAACACATGTGAAATGATAAACAGACAGAGCCTGAGGAATATAACAGTTCAACTTTCCATCCAACCAAACCTTTTCAGAGCAAAGGATGAGGTAGATGGGGCAACAGTCTTGTTCTGATTGCTCTTCACTGTCTGTTTCTTGTTCATGAGAATCATGCTGAGATTGTTGTGCAGTGACAGTGTGAAATTTGAAACGAGGGCTGAGGCTAGGGGAAAGTTAAGAACTACCTACCTCTGAGTAACTTTTTCAAAACGCCAGTAATTGGTTTTGTTTTCCGAAAGCATCATTCCTGCTCATTTGGAAGTGTCATGAGCCATAGGGATCTGCCTCTAGAAAGCATGATCTAATAGTACTCAGGGAAAAGTGATCCTCATCATCATCACGCTGGGAAAACCACAATCTTCCCCTCTCAGAGGACAGTGGGTTTGCTTGCCAGTGTATTTGAGAGCTCTGAAAGGAATTCAAAAGCTTCCTCCATTTTGGGATTCTGGAACAGTGCTTAATGATTATGACCAAGTACTTAAGTGAACAGTTAAAACCAAAAAGAGCATCAAATTGCATCACAGTCTGACAAGGCATTTTAAAAAGTTTTTTTTCCCCCTCACTGGATGAACTAAACCAAAAGGAACTTTTGTAAGGATAATGTTTCAAAATTAGTTGGAAAAATGTAGAGAAGCTACACTATAAACATTGAAATCATGTTTAGAATGTTCTATAGAATGTGTATTTTTCCTGGTTTTTTTCATGTTTCTTGCTTTTTTCTTTCACTTTAACATTACAATTCTTTTTATATGAGTTGTTCTGTTGCCACTACTTCTGTAGGATTTTAATATTTCTTCAGAATGCCCATCTGTAAAATGGGTGACTATGTTCAGGATTGTGTGAGTGACAGCTTATGGACCAAGGCATTTAATTAGCTTGTTAAAACACAGGCAGAAAGCTGGGAATTAATCAGACATTTTCTCATCCATTGTTATAAACTAAGGCAATCTTTTCTTTGGGTATTATGTTCATACATGGTAATAATACTGGATAAATTGTAGGCATGGGGTTTTTTTCATAAAGTCACGGTAATTAAGATTTTATCCTTATGGCACACGCAGTAAATATTTTCATTAATGAGTTTTAACATATTTTCATAAAAATATAGATTCCCTTGTGTCTTGCTCAAACGGTTCCCTGTTACACCATTGACACTCTCAGAGCCCCACGTAGAAAGCATAAGATGTCTTTCTCCTGCTCCTGAAGCTGAACAGTATAGGTGGAAAATTTGCTGCTATTAGATACGAAACTGAATAGACCTAAGGGTATAAAGCAATTGCATGTCATGCCCAAAATGTGTCACAGCACATCTGTCACTTGCTGTAGGTCACCACAGCTGGATAAGAGAACACAAGCCACTAGGAAAAAGAAATTTGTCCCTTTCATTTCTTGACATCCGGTTTGTGGGGATGTCAGAGAAGCCTACATGTTTCAGACTTCATCAGTTTCCACCATCTGTGTTCCCCCTGCTCTGGCTTCATTGGGAGAATTCTCATTTGAAGAAGCACATTCTGGCTTCTTCAGACCTATCAAGCAATAAAAAAAGGGCCCTCACTTGGGGAGCAAATCTGAGCTATGTTCTTTGTTTGTTGAAGAAGAGGATGATTGTTTATATTTCCTGAGTACAAATTTGTTTAACTGAAGAATACTGTAAGTTACACATGCCCTGTTATTTATTTCTAGAAAAATGCTAATTCAGGAGTATGTTAATATAAGCTTTTTTTTATTTTTGGACAGTGGAAAATTAAGAGAAAAATAACATGTGGAGTCAAGCCATCAATGTAATGTGCCAAACATCTGAAAGGATGTCACAATTCATTTTATGATTCTTGACAAAGACAGAATAAAAAAAAAGGTAGTCCCATGTGCCCCAGAGAGTACTTCCTCAATTCTGAATGTTGATTTTCAAATTTCTACACTCACAATGTATTGCCAATACTGGAATCACAGAAGAGTGTTTCTTCAAAATCCCTTCTGTGCTGCAGACAGCATTCTGCCTTGCAGGGTGGATTCCACAAATCCAGTTGGTTCTGGGAGAAAGACAGAGTAGTATATGTGTAGCAAAAAAGCCAAAAACTGAATAAAAATTCTGTGTATTCCTAATCTTCATAATTAGGAAACTATAAAAAGATTAAATTAAATGAACTTTGATATTCTTATAAGCATTTCATAATTTCACTGCAATTATTTTCTAAATCTGTGGGGACAGATCTTTAGCTGTGGTTTGCTTCATGTTTGTTTTGATTGTACTTTCATTTCAGATCTTAGTATACTATTATACAATCAAGAATAAAACCAAAGTCAGTCATTTACATGTTAGACTGTAAACTCCTGCAGACAAGGAATTGTATTTTACTTGTTTATCTTATTTTATTTATAATTTATTTTTGCATTCACTTCTGATCTGTGTATGCAAGAAAAATAAGAGATTTATCGAATTATTTTACTGTGCCTTGCAAGAAAAGTGTTTTGCAGAATTGTGTAAGACTCCAAAACTTTCAAAATATTCTCCCTCACAGTCGGTTTGAAAGATGAGGTTTAAGTGGGATTTTACTCCTCTGGGGCAAAGAATGCAGTGTTAAACTCCATGTGTATCCTAACGTTGATTCTCAAGCCAGGCTGTTCACTCTTGAGGCAGTCTATTAAACATCCAAATTCCAAGGAAGTTGAGAAAGCAATTATTTTACTAAAATATGCACAAAATTTCTTATTTCTATACCTTATCTTCAAGAGCACCTGAAGTTTCATAGATAATCCATAAGGGCCTTGGAAAAGAAATTTAAGATATTAGTGTTCTAGAAATAAAGGAAAATAAGAGAAATGCATGCAATTGCAGCAGCGTCTAAATGTTCATTAATTTTATTTAATCTTATCTGAATGCATGTTTCACACTGAAGCTTTCTCAGCCTGATGCCTGAGATCCATTATTCCATTTTAATTAAAAAACCAGTTCAAGTGAAAAAGAAGTTAGAAACAATCTTGGCAGGGTATTAACTGCTTCAGTATAATTTAGTTTGGCTTGCAGGGAGGAAAACACTAGATTTCTGCTATTTGTGGTATCAAATGTCTACGTTAAGCAAACAGTGTTTTTTCTAGACAGAGGTTAAAAGTCCTTTAGACTGCATTTAACATTATGCAATCCTTTCTGAATTGCGGAAAAAGGCATGCTATTTCTGTCAGAATTGCTGAGTTTGATCTGATTACCTGCTATCTACAACCCCTCCTTTTGAGAATGGGAATTTCACTGTATTTTAGGCATCTGAGCTAAGTTAGTGCCTAGAAAATTAGCTTAATATATCTATATAGCAGTCAGAGACGAAGAGAAGTCTCCAGAAGTAATTCAGACCTGTCTCGGGATTTTTGTTGCTTTTTGCTATATAGAGATCCCAGGATTCATATTTTTTCTGTTGTTACGTTTGCTTGAGAGCCAATGAGGAAGAAGCCTATGGCAGAGTTAGATAAATTCTTGCTTGAATGACTTGGTCATGCCATGTTAAAACAATTGGTGCTTCTTGACCAACAGAAATTATAGATTTCCAAGTCCCTCTCTCGGGCAGCTGCTTGTGTGATATTCCCCATTAAGCTACTCCCTTTCATACATACTGAAGGGTTTGGGCTGAGGAAATATGACAGGATTATATTGTCCCACGTTGCATAACACAATTAGTGAGTACGAAACTAGAATCTGGACAACTGAATTTCATATTCTGTCCTGAGACCTAGCACGCATCTTTCCCCACTGACATTTTATCTTCTGATGATCAGTCCCAGTAGAAAAGAGGATGGATTGCCTTTGCCATGGTAACCCTACACTGCCACTGGTTGTTCTGCAATTATTCGGGGTGAGTAAATCCAACCTACCCATGCTGATGGTGAGGTCTGCAGCACTATCTGCAGATCCTCACCGATGTGTTACCCACATCAACCACATTCCCAAAGTCACAGTGTCCTTTTGTTCAACAGGCACAGCTCAGATGGAGGTGGTGTGAGAGCCTGGAGTGCACCAACAGGTTCTACATGCTCTGCATGAGCAGCATGTGGTTATGAGATGGTTCTTTCTGTGTAATCCTTCTCTGCAGCCTCCCCTGCGGTCTCACAAGATTCTGCTCTTTTTCCTTCTCCATCTGTTTCTTAGAGTACAGCTGTTCCTAGAGAAGCCTGACCCAGGGTTAGACAGCTGTACCGTATCAGACCCCACCTTGAACACAGCCTGCTGTCAGAAGGATGGGACTTGGTGGGATTTTATATCACCATGAATTACCAGTAAAATATTTCCTCTATTTATTTTGATTGTAGGGTTTTCATTCTGTCATTTTGCAGGCTGTTACAGACCCACTGTAGAAAAAGCAAATATGCTACACTTGTCCTGAGCTTAAAACACACCAGAGTATTTGCATCCACAGTGCTAAAAGTGCCAGTGTGTGTCGTGAGCCACGCCATATTCTGTCTGTCCGTTTGTCTGTCTGTCTGTCTGTGATCTGCACAAACACTTTAAGAACACATTTGACAGACCTGAAGCCAGTTCTCCTCTAGTGCTGGCATCCCTCTGCACAAGGGAAAATGTGCGGAGTGCCACAGTCCCCCAAGAAGGAGAGAAAAGACATTTAACATCAAAGTATTTAAAACAATTGACAAAGAATCTGTTTAAAAGGCCATTTCAGCCTGAAAATAAAGAGCAAGCCAACCTGGGCATAAGTTAAAAGGTGAGGCATTATGCCAGAAAAGAAAGACAGTCTGCCTTGATTATAACTTATATTCCACGAAAAAAAAATCTCACGTGCAAAAAGAACCCAGACATTAAATTTGCAGAAAGAAGAGTCAGAAACCCAAGGTGTGAATCTCCTCACTCAATGCAAGATGGAAGTAAAGCAGGCTCGATTCTCATTTCCACTGATCATTAGTAGTGGGGGCCAGTGGCGTGTGCTACAAATGCTGGAGGCTGGGAGGGCAAGAACGGGAAGTGTCTTGTGGTGCATTTACCATACTGAGGTGTGATGGGTGATCAGCTGCTGCCCAGTTTCTGTCTTGCCTTTCTGTGACCATCTCCTGTCTGCTGATAGTGTCCCCTGTCAGACAACAGTGATAGCCTAAGCAAAGCCTGTGCCTTACACTGCTGCTCCCATTCAGAAAGGTGGCTAAGCACATCAGGCTTCTGCAGCAGCAGGAGAGGAGGGGCAAAGCAATCCCTCCCAGTATATTCATATTACAAGCTTCCTTCTTTGGATTCTCATCTCCACAGGCCTTATTTGGTACCCAGGAGGACATGCCAGACTACTTTTTTCTATGGATGTTTTGCAAATGAATTCCTGGGGCTGTAGTCTGAGCCTCGCAGGGTTAGCATAGAATCATATAATCATTAGGGTTCGAAAAGACCTCTAAGATCACCAGGTTCAACCATCAACTGTTACATTACACAACCTCAAAACCCTGGAACACAGTGAGATCTCTACATGCAAATATCAGGGGGACTACATGGGGAGGAATTGTTCACATCTGTGTTGTCTGTAGAAGCTAAAAGGAAACTGTCATTTACACAGCATTTAGATGTCAAAAGAAACACTTTGTATGCCCAGGAGTGAACTGGCACCTATTGAATTTAAGCAGTTGAAGAATTGTCTTCCTGGAGTGATAAAAGGAATAAACTGAATTGACAGATCCATCTGTCCATTTGTAATTTCACTGAATATTGCACTGAATATGCAGAGTTGTTGATGTGGTCCTACATAAAGGATTCTGTACGAGAGCTGGATGTTATTGTAGAGGACCTTTCCTTGTACTCCCTTTGAATTTAAGACACTTTTTACTGGGGATCTGGAAAAACACAATGAAGATATTTTATTACATTCAGAGCTTGCTTTAAACTGAATTTCAACATATACCATACAAACTGAATTTCAGCATCTACCACAGGTGAATAAATCACAAGGTTGGGAAAACAAAGGTAGAATAATGAGACAGTAACATTCACTGCTACTTCCATAAATGGTGTCAGCTCAAGAAAATACTGAGCCCAACTCTTGCTTGCTTAGAAGACACATTATTTTAACAGATCCTTTGGATTATGTTGTTCAAATTTCAGAATAATCTGTCTACTTCATGGATCTGTTTTTGCTTTAGCAAGATTAAGGCATTTCTCATTTTAGTGAGCATCTAGGTACCTATGCTATGATTTTAAAGTATTGAAAATATCTCAAGCTTTCCCCCTATCATTTTTCTTAGGCTTTCTAAGACATACACATTTTATTTCTTGTGTAAATTTGAGCTGATGTCTTCAGAAATAATGGCTGCAACGGGATTCAAGATTTGCTAATCAGCAAAATATCAACTCTTACAGACAGATGTATTTAAGTCAGAAAGTGAAAGCTAACCTGTACTCTTGGAGAACTTTCTGATGTTGGAACTGAGTTACCCTCTCAACTGACTTTAAAGAAGTAAGAATCAATTTAAGAGGAAAGTTCTCCCCAAAATAATTTTTTTACAACTATTGTTGAATTATGCTTATAGATCTTGGTCACTTACAGTCACTTTTGGTTGTCTTGTCTTCTTTTTTTGTTGGTATATCTGAATTATGATCTTCCCATTTATAAATGAGAGTATTTCTTTTTTTTTTTTTTTTCCATTTTGGGGCAAATATAATATATGAGAGCAGCATTCTGCTATTGATTTTGCCCATCCAAAAAGAACTTCCAGTCTTCCGCAAAAGTGATTGTTACTTAGATCACTGTCTCGGGTGTCTGCCAGACTTCATGTCTCCAGGTACTTGGTTCTTTTCCTTGTGCTCCCCAACATAATAATTGTACGGAGAATTTCAGTGGTTTATATACTGCTCGCTCTCTGGAAGTTGCTGTTAAATGGATTATAAACGTTTGTTTGAAACTGTAATATTTTGGTATTATATGGAGAACATTTGATTATTTTTTTTACATGACAACATAAGGACATGAATGTTTTATTTCACCTTTTCTCTTCAAAGGCTCTCATTGAGAAATGCCAACAGATAATGTCTGCTGTCCTTCTTGACTCTCCAAAATTTTCAGCCATAACTTTTAAAGCCCTTGCTGAATGTAAACTTTTCAAGGTCAGCATTGAAGGTTAGTATATTAATTAAAAAAAATATTAGTATGATGTATTTTTAAAACTAAATCAGATAATTTAAAATAAATCTTTCCGCTGATTTCAGTGGGTATTTGGATCATGCTCTTAATGTATGTCAGATGTGTAACTTGCATCTTAAATATTTCAACAGAGAATAACCAATTTACTGATTTAAGTTTCAAGTTGATGACTAAATGCTGCCCATACATCAGGCACATTCATGTGGCTGATTGCCAGAAGATTACAGAAGCTGTTCTTAAGACGATTTCATCACTGAGGCGTGTTCTTGTCCTGAATATGGCAAACTCCACAAGGTACTAGATCACATCAGATTTCTGTAACTATTGCAAAAGGACTGCAGTAAAGTTAATTATACTTTTAATAAGTCTTGTTGACACATCTTTCAGTTTTAAAAATAAATTCTTAGAATGTAAGTATAGGCATCTTAATATTTTGAAAAATATTTTATACATATAGTTTTTTGTTCCTGTATCATGTTTTCAAAAATCCATTCATTATTACTCCAGTTCAAGAAAAAAAAATTGACTGCAGATGTAGTACCTCTTAATAGCCATGGTATATTATAGTTCTGGAATGTGGCTACGAAGAAGAAGAAGAATATGATAACCAAAGACTATTCCATTGTCACAATTCTATTGAAACTTGGATATCATTTAATTTTGTGAATATTGAAGTAATATTTTATAACTGTCTAATACTAAGATGTTTTAAAAACTGCTAATTTTTCACAATTAGCAAGAAAACATTGTAACGTATGGTATAGAGGAAAAATATATTTTATGAAAAGATTTGTTTACCACATAAGGTGTGTCATGTAGCAGTAGAAACAAAGACAACTGAAAGGAGTTCCAAAGCTGCACATTTGGTCCCTGTTTTGTGGCACAGTGATGGAGTCAAGGGTGAGAGAGATCAGTGAAGATAAAGCCTGCAAGCATTTTAAAATTAACAGAGCTATAAAATAATACAAAGAAGTTGGAATTGCTGTTTATCTTAAAATTTCTGACACCATGAGAAGTTCTAGGGATTCTGCTTTAATGTGTAACAAAAGCACCTTTTGTGCCTGTTGATGTATAAAAATCTGATAATATTGCCTGGAGGAGCACTGAAAAGTGTTGGTAGTTTAGCTGGGCAGGTGGGACAGCTGCTTGCATTTTCTGGTTTAACATTTAGCAGGCTGGATTTTCCAGCCTGGCAGCCAAACCATGGGCTGTGAGTGTGTTTGCACGTGTCTACTCCTCCTGTTGCTAAAGAATGGCTGAATTATCATAACAAAACTTCTTAAGCACTAGCAAAGATATTGGGGAGCTCTGCACTTCTTTTATTGCTTTTCCAGACGCTTTCAAAAGTTTCAGCATTAGCTAAGTTGCAGATTTTAACACATCTAAACTCGTGTGGGGGGTTGACCCTGGGCTCCAGGTACCCTCCAAAGTTCCTCTACCACCTCAGCTGGACAGGACAGGGAAAATATAGCAAAGGGTTTGTGGGTCAAGATAAGGACAGGGAGAGATCAGCCACCAGTAACCATCACAGGCAAAACAGACTTGACTTGGAGGAAAAAAATTAATTTATTACCAATCAAATCAGAGTCGGGTAATGAGAAATAAAACCAACTTTAAAACATCTTCACTCCAGCCCTGCCTTCTTCCTGGGCTCAGCTTCACCCCTGAATTCTCTGCCTCCTCCCCTCAGTGGCACAGGGGGTGGGGAATAGGGATAGCAAATCTACCAATTCAGAATGCTTAAATTATAGGAAGTGACCAATTCAGAATTCTTAAATTATATAACATGTGAAAACTGAAGAAAGAAAATTAACCGATCATTATTATTAGAATTAAGAGATGTGAGTAAAAAAGTGTCTAAAAATGGACACAGGCAATGTGGTGGCTTATCCCCCTGGCACATTATTCCGGTTTAAGAATGTTATCCTCATGTATGATAAAGCAATGTATGGCCTGTGTTCTCACACAGTTGATCAGCTGTGTATTCATGGCTTGATTATTTAAAAAGTTATACTGTGGCCATTTCAGTCCTCAAGCTCAGTGTGGTTACAGAATATATACTTTTTAAATTCAGTTGATTGTATTGTCAGGCTCAGCATTCCTTCTGGACTTTATTAAAGTTAGTTGTTCTGAAGTTACATTTCTTAGATTTATCTGTCCTCCTGAATGAAAAACAGCTGCACTGTGAAGTAACACCAAAACTGCCACCGTGGTTGAATTGTTGGAGGGTGACTTTATGAATTCTAGCTTCTTCTGTAGCCTGTGGTCACACAATGAGGCCCTGTTCAGGTTATCAGTTTATTAGTAGTGCTGGGAATTTGGGATTTGCGGTGATTCTTCGTGCTGCAACAAACTGTACAAGCCAAAATATGATTCTGTCCTACAGAATTCTGGGATTAATTTTCTATTTGTCAGGGAACACAAAAGAAATGCTGGGAATGCACTGAAAAGCTAAGTGTACAGTAATGTTAAACATACCAGAGATATGAGCTGTATTGAAACACCCAAGCTGCAGTCAGGACTCCAACTCTCTCAACTTGGCTGAAATCTTTTCTATCTACTTCATTTTTCTAACCTCTGTGTATGTTGTAAGTTAGCCATGTGCAAGATATGCAATTGATTAAGTGAAACACTCTGAGGAAGGGCTCAGGTTAACTCTTCATGCAGTGTACGGAACAGCTACTGCACACTAATGCTACCAACGACTTTTGCTGCTGTGCTAGATCATTTTTCCTTAAAATTATTTCAGCTCCTTAAATTAAAAAAAATATTAGCACAAATTTTACTCTGAAATGTCTAAACAGGTCCTGGTCCTTTCTAGATTTGTTTTCTAAGCTCTGTCTTTTGGAGCGGCGATAATTTCTGATAGATGTTCTCATAATCTCCAACAGACTTTTCTCCAGAAAGTTCAGTTTTTCAGCCATTCCAAAGAGCAGCATCTTTCTAATTGAGCTATTAATTATTTTTACTCTTTTGGTGATTTAAAGGCCTAGTTCAAAAATACCATCATTAATTTTTGCTTATCTGCAATGTTGGCTGCTGAATGCAAATTGTGTATTGATTTGTATGGAGTAGGAAAAGTAGTGATTATAAATATTGCCTACATTTCTCTTTTTCAGGGTCAGTGATGGATGTGTAAGGCCATTTGTACAAGGTTCTTCAGGAGCTAAGCTAAGGGAGCTGAGTGTTAGCTCCAACAGAGGCACTGCTCTCCACCATGGTCTAGAAAACAATTGCTATGAAGGAATTACTAACAAGGTATCTTCAATATGTCAAGCTGCTAAAACTGGAAAGCAAAATAAAAGCACTGAGGGGAGTCAGGTTAAACATTGGCAGGTCCTGCCTTGTGAAAGCTGTTTCTTTGAATTTTGGGACAAACTCTTTGTCCCAAAACTCTTTGCACTGAACACAGAAATCTAAAAGACAATCCTTGATGGGAAAAATTTCCATAGACTATTCACTCAGTCACTGTCCAAACACAATTCTGACCAAGAACCTCACTGCTTGGGTCTAACACAGAGTTTGTGCAAAAAAAAAAAATTAAAATGTGAAAAAAAAAAAAAATTAGAATGCCTGTATCTTTTATGGAGGCCAGAAAGTAATAAAAAAATTAAGTTAAATAAAGAGGGTGAGGAAATCCAAGGAGGCTTCACTTAATGTGATCATTTAAAATATCACAAAATTATATCTGAATGAAATGTATGCTGCCTTGATTTTAGCCACAACAAAAATGTTTTCATTCTCTTTGCCTGCCACAGCTAGTCTTTTAAAATGCTGTGCTGCTTCTTACTCTGGTTTTCACATAGCACAACCCATGACCTCGGCAAGAAGCCAAGCTTTTTTGCTTACACTGTGTTGCTATGGCTTTCAGTTTTCTCTCTCCCACAAGACTGAAAAATTAACTTAGAAATTTACCACTTTAAATTTGTAATTTCTGAGTGCTAATACTAGGGGAAAAAAGTGTGGTTTTTGCTGTTTGCCGTATTTAAGTATGGAAAATTCATGCACATATAAAATATATACATTAAATATTAAATACATTTCCTTGTCTTAAAACATCACTTGATAAAAGGAAATCTCTCAGCCTGCTCTGTAACGAGCTACTATTTGTATGCTCTCACTTCATATTATGCATTTTATTACCATATAGAGGAAGTCATACTAGGATCTCTTTCAACTTTGACTTCCTAAATATTGGTTTAAAAATGCAACAGAGAGTGCAATGTTTCATGTGCAGTAATCAACACCCACACACTGCGTTGATTAAAGAAAAATTGCAAGGCTCATGTGCTTTCCTGCAGTCTGTGCAGTGGATGTCTCTTGCTTTTCCTGTTTTGCTGTTTAGTTTTTAAAACTTAGAAGGTGCAACTTAGATTTGCACTACACAAGAGAATTTTCCTTTCTGTTTTTTCAAATGATAACAGAATCATTCTGCCCATCAAAGCAGAGTAGAATTTATTGCAATAAGGATGACATATACTTAAGGGAAGGATAGGAGAGAAAAGATACAGTAGAGCCATATTTTCTTATGTATTTGTGTCTCAGGTATGTCTGACTTAAAATAGAAGATTTTTCTCCCTGTGTTGCTGTCTTTCTCTTCTGTTGCTTCTTATTCTTCCTAGCAAAGCCAAATAAGTGAATATTCCTTTTGTAATCTGTCTTTCATTCAGGGAATTTGTTGCATTTGGTTGAAATGTATTGAAGAAATATTGAAAAAATTTTAAAAACCCACTTCTGCCCCGCCAAACAACAGTACCTTACAGACTCAGCAGTAATTAAAAGACATAGTGCTAATAAAAAATTCATTAAAAGTCTAATGTTTGAAGAAGTTTATTATACTTAGCCTGAGTCTACTACTCAACTGAGAATTGGAAATTGAATAAAAGTAATCATTGCATATGTTCAGATTTTGATATTTCATAGAAAGGTGTGCATTTTGCACAGAGAACATGCCTAGGGAAACTTGTGAACACAAGTTAGAATAAGGGAACTAATTCACATCATGTTTGAGTGTGTGCTGAAGTGTCTTGATGAATAAGACCATTCATTAACAAAACCAAATACGCAATGATAAGGAAGTGAACTTCAAGCATATGAGAAACTGGTGGCATAATGAAGTTTCTGTACTTTTCTCATTAGTGCTTTGGCTATATTGCTCTTACTCTGAGAAAATACATAACATTAAAAACCCACACAATTATATTTTAAATATTAATTTTTTCACTCTGTTATTTTAGCATTCATCCTTTTACATTTCAGGAAATATTTTCATCTTTATTCGAAATTTATTTTCTTTTAAACACACTCGTTTTAAGTCTCTATAATAATTTTTTAATATTGAGAAGGACATCTGGTTTTGTCATTGCCAAAGTAATACAAAACTAGTTTCTTAATATTATAAAAAAACTTAAAAGAATCTTAGAAATTAAAAGATTTGCAACTTGGAAATTGAATATTAATTAATTTTAAATATTTAATTAAAAAGAAAGCAAAAACGCAGTGACAGAGCAAAGATGTTGAGTTCTTTGAAAATAATAAATTTTTTGAGAAAATTCCCCTTTTTTTCTACCTATCCTTCCATCTCTCATTGTTTTACTTCACTTTTTGCTCCTCTAAACCCCTGCAACAGGGACCATAGTACTTTGTGAGTATGTTTAATGTGTCCATGAATGCATATATTGTTACCAAAAATTTTAGATATCATTGTAAATTTATTTACGATATATGCAAGGGGTCTGAGGTGGGAACATCAGCACTGAGGACCAAAATCTGTCTGTCTTACGGAAACAGACTCACTGCAACTGCTTCCATGAGTTAGAGAAACAGTTTTAGTCACAAGTTTTATTCTCACACACTCCATATTTTTTTTTAAAATGTCTTGAATTTTTCCCAATGCCTACATGACAAAGCTCTGGCAGCTTTGCTCCAAGTGTGAGTCTGAAAGTGTGCAGCTGCGCAACTTCCCTCATTCCAACACAAGCTGCTGCTGATGCATATGGCCTGGACCACCCATATTCCTGGGATATTAGAAAAGTAATTAAATATAAAAGTATCAGGACATTTGAAGAAAATGTCTTCAGTCAAGCAGGATTTAGACAGAAAAGCATAGCAAAGAATAATAAAAGAAACTCAGTTGACTCCTCAGTTACATAAAGCATCCAGCAGCAAAAACAGGAGATGCCCTGACATAGGCTCAGGCAAGCTTAAAATCAGTCGTGAGTTGTAGGCATTGTAAGAACAAGAAAGAAAAAAAAATAGCCTGAGACATAAGAAATAGGTAAAAGACTTTAAAAATGGGAAGATCCCTGAAACACTTCTGAAATCAAAGACTAAAAGGATGGACAAAGTATACAGAGGAATATTCTCTGGTTCTGCACTTTCTTCTGCAAGGACTGTCACGCATGAAATTTTCTCTTGTAATGATCTAAAGCCCCATTCTCTCTTCTGGCTGAATTGGTGCTATTTAAAGTTGAGGATGCTTTGTAATCACTGGGCCCTCTAGACTAGAGGTTATATGGATGTATAAACACTTAGCTCAATGTTCATTTCTCATGCATTAGTGAACTTCAGATCCTGACTGGTCCTGAAGGCCAGGCACCAACAGAAATGTTTATTAATATTTTAATAATAAGTTTCTAAATAGGGGGAGAAAAACCCCACCCACCCAAAAGTGGCATTTTGGCTTTGCACAGTTATCTAGAGGAAATTTTTAGCACTCTTAGTGGGATTCTGAATCTACAGTGACCTGAATCCATAGCCTGGCTCCACTTTCTGGTCTGTTAGAAAATTAGGCTAGTAGGACTGAGGAATGGCCTTGTAAAGGTTAAGAAGAAGATATTGTCAGGTCTAATAGGTATAACCAGCTAAAGACTGCAAATTACTTAGTCGCATTTGATTTCCAAAGGAAAGGATGTGACAAATCCCACACATTCCCAAGGCTGGGAAAAGAAAAATATACAAGTATGTTAAAGTGGGCTCCAAATTCTTGTTTGCTTGGAAGAATAGAGAAAGAGAGAATTTAATCTGGAGACTTAGAACCTTAATGCTGGATAAAAATAGGAAATACTAGAAGAGAGTCATTGCGATCAATGCCAGATGTGCCAGCACCTGGAGTGCCAACACAAATCAGATGGAATTAAAAGTACTTAGCAATGCTGGAAATCAGGCTTGATATTTTTACAGGATATTTTGCTACAATGGAATCCCTGTCATCTGGACTGTCTCAAGCATTGGCAATCATCGTTTGTAAGCTATGATCTAACCAGAAATGGTGTTAGGTATAGAAATTAAATTTTATGGCATGCATTATACAGCGGGATTTCTGCACTGCAAGAAAAAAATGTCCCTACAGTTCCTGAAAACAGATCTGACCCACCTTTATATTAGCTCAGGTATTAGAATCAGCAGAGCTACGTTTGCATAAGAACTTACCCATTTTCCAGGAGGTTTTTACTATGTGACTCTGAACTTTGTTCTGCCACATATGTGTTGTTAATGACAAAATGAATCTGCATGGTAGGAATTCCACTCCTCTACTGTTCAATTCATGACACTAGTGCATGATGCAGTGGCTAATCTGTGCAGAAATCTGAGCAGCTTAGAGGATAAACTGAGGTATTTAATATTAAATAGCTCAGACATAGATGGTGGGAGACACCTCTCAAGAGCTGTCTTCCAGGATTGGAGTCACTTTGGGGTCAATCTGTTTGGTTTGGAGTATGAACAGGAAGTAACATCTGTATATCTCTGGAACACAAAGATACATTACAGATGCTGACCTTGAAGGTTGCAAAGAGATATGTGAACAGAAATCTCAGAAGAAGTTGGAAATAGCCTAGCACATGGTTATTGTTAGTGAGAGACGGGACATTCATTGCAGTCTGCAGTAGAAAGGCAGAGACTTTCAGCCTGTGAATATAAATAATGAAGAGCTGTTCTTTGGTATGTCATAGCCTCAGGTGGTTTTTGTCTCTAGCAAGGGAAGATTCTCACCAACTGGCACAGTCAATACTCATTTTCTCACCTACAGAAACAATGGAGAAATAATAATAAATGATGTTCTGCAAAGGCTTGTAGGCCTTATGTTATAAAGTAATTGAAAAAGAACAAAAAAGAAAAAATTACTGGGAAAGAACAGCTGTTACAGAGGGTTTAGAAGTTTCTTTGTAAGTTGCTTTCAAAATGGAAATCATATATTCTGTAGAATAGATGCTGGACAAAGTCTTCCCTTTCTCCATAGAAATGGAAGATTTATCCAACATACAGGAGTGATTTATTTACACTTAAGGGGAAATATGTTTTTGGAGAGTGGATAGTCCTAGGGGTGGTGATCCTGGTCTGTGTGTTGCACGGTATTTGTTTTGCCAGCATCTGTTTCCAGGAGTTCCAATAGGATAGCTCCAACCATAACTTCCATAAATGTCAGGAGGTTTAGCATAGAAGATGAAATTTTCTAGAAATAGGTCCAGGAATCCTGGATGGGGATCCCTGATATTATTTATCAGGGAATACTAATGAATAAATCAGGAAGTCTAGTAAAAATAGTGATAATTCTCTCCTTTGTACGTATGATACAAGAAAAATAGTTTAAAAATTCACATAGATTAAACTTCCTGTATAGAGCTAGTTGGAAGAGGTTTCTTTTTGGAAAACGTGTAAGTTTCATAGTTTTTCCTTTGTAACAGACAGTTCCAAATGATATTTCTTGTCTTCCAAGATTTCACTCTTTCCCTTCTTAAATCTGTAATTGTTAATGAAAAGCCTCAATGTAGACATTGATTTTCATTGATGAAAAATCGTTATTCTGTGATTCAATGTCACTTTAGTAATATCAAAGGATTATAAATTAATTTTGAAGTCGTAGCAACATTAGTTGTCATGTAGCAAAAAAATCTTTATTATATTCTTTAGTATTTCATTAGCAAGTGCATTAAAGTGGTGCCACTTTCAGGTAAAGAAAAATGCAAGAAGTTATTATGTCCTTGAGATCACACCTATCAGACCATCAGTCTTTGCTGTAAGGAATTCAAGTTCTGGCATAAACCCATTTTGGGTTTAAGCACATAGCTATTTCCTTGTCTTGAATAGGAGTGCTCTGGTCAACAAAAATTTGAAATCTGTAGATTTTCATGAAGCTGTTGAAAGTAACTCTCACCACATAACTGTGTCTGTTGAGAAAAGTGCAGGTTTTTGTGTTTTTGTAAGTAGCCAGGATTGGAAATCTCTTTCATTGTTCCATTTTTTGTTTCTGTTCAGCCTCTGAGATTTCAGGAATCTTCAAAATTTGAACTCCAGCCGCACTCTTCCAGCATTATCATTACAGTGTCCACATCTGGATTCCAGACACTACTGACGTGCTTATTTTTTCAGGATGAAACTTCCTCTCTGCCTACAATTAGGCAGTGCTGTTCACTGCCTAACTGTAGATAATTTGTTAACCATATGGAACAGAGTGATAACTTTATTTTTCAGTAAAGTTTACTTTATTGATATGAAGTCCAGATATATTCTGCTGTGATTATCAAAATAAATTTTACAAAATCAACATTTAATTCAGGTCAGAGCATTTAGGATCAGAACATTGTCCTGTTTCCTGGTGTATAAGCAGCAAAAATCACAAAACACCTTCAGATCCTTTTGCATTCATGAAATTGGAATTTACCAAAGTTTTCACCTCTTTATTGTCTTGAGTATGGGGGTTATTCATACATTTTTGAGTGTGACCGCACCATTTCAAATGCTGTCTTATGCCGTAGCTTTAGCCATAAAGCCCTTAATGGTAGGGCAGTAATTTTAAGACATTTGGTCTTAGCAAATAGTATTTTGTTCTCACAAAAAAAAAAAAAA
>VZRL01001029.1:536811-588479 GCA_013397895.1 Origma solitaria
AAAAAAAAGAAAAAAAAAAGTGAGAAGTTCTTCAACCCCAAATTTTGGAGGAGATCTGTAAATGTGTTTTGCTGGTGGAAGTATTTCACACCACCCTACCTTTCTTCAGTATCTTTGTTTCTCAACAGGTAGAAAAATACTGGTTTTTCCTTTCTCTATTAATTTTTCTGGATTTTTTTTAGGGCTCGAGAGCCCTTGGCTGCCACTGAAAAATATTGGAACTTTCTATATCACAACGCAAAATCTCAGTGACGCTGGGATTCAGGTAAAACTTTGCCTCTCTCCTTGGTGTTCCCTGGAAGTCCCTCTAGTTCATTAAATTAACCATGTCCAAAACTGATCTTGTTTTCTTCTTCATGTCATTATTCATTCTTCATTACACCATTCTACACCAAAAATTCTCCCCTTTCACTCCTGCAGCTCCATATGCCTGAGATCTGTTCAATCGTGGTTTGAAAACGGTGAATAAGGGTCAGGTTTTTTGCTGTTTACTTCCATGCAGAATCTAGCAGGCATGAAATCAACTTTGAAAATTCAGAATGAAGAGGAGAAGACTGTTTCCAAAACGTATGGTTAAACTGTGAAATTCCTTCTCCTTATCACAGGTTGCTTCAGTTTACCGAAATCCTTATGGAGGTTTGACAAACGCAGTATGTTTGCATTGATTTGCTGCTGGGTATTTCAAAACAGTATGAGAAATAAACACTAGTTGGTAAATTTACAATAGCAGAAAGAACCCTCCATCTTGTTAGAAAGGAGACAGAATGTACATCCAAATAAGAGGACTTCTTTTTTTGTAACTGAGAATTATTCCTAACTATATATAACAGAAATGCTTAAATCCTGTGTTTTTAATGGTATCAATTTAATGCTCGTAAACAGTTGCAGATCATAAGGCTGCAGGTACAGCCAGTGCCATCACATAATCCCAGTCTTCAGCTTCTACATTTTTTCCATTATAAATCTTCAACATACATCATTTTATAGCCATATATTGTAAAAACAAGTCAGTTGTTGTACCACAAGGGCTGCATCTGGATTGAATCTTGCCGTCCAACATACACGTCAGGCCATTAGGATTTTCTTCTTTAGGAATAATTCTGACTCGTCTATGAAGTTGTGCATAAACATGAATGTTACATGTTTTTAATAATGACCAAGTATGTACATCTTGTGTACCTCATGGAAAGTCTTGTGGTGCCAGTGCTGCTGCTCTCAGAGGAGAGTGTTCACTTCTGTGTTGTGCCCTGCTCATGGCTAAAAAACTGTTTTCACTTTAGGTGTCTCATTACACAGAGAAGGATCAAAAAAAGACTGTTAAAAAGAAGTGTTTCTGCTTTCCTTGTGTGCCAAAAGAATCTGAACTTTTTAAGGAAGAAAGCAGCAGCAGGAAGCACATGTAGGAGGTGCAGAAGCCCTGCTGTCATGGATCTAGCGAAGGCAGAAGAAAGAAGAGATATGAAGTAACTCAGAACAAAATGGCAAGTCCTTTTCTGTAAATTGGATCTAAGAATATGATTTTATGGAAAATTTGCAGAGAGTAATCTCATTGCAATCCCACTGCCTGTTCCCAGGCATTATAATAGTATGTAAATCCTTATGAGATCCCATATTGTGAAAATAGGATTCTTGTTCATTCATAACTCAATGCTCACTAAATGAGCAGTAATTTAGTGTTTGATCTTTTCATTGATGGTTGTGTGTGTCCTCAGGCCTTACTTACATAGAATTAAAATTGTGCAATTAAATTAGAGAATTGTATTTTCTTCATATGGCATTTGACTTTTTGTAGTGTCTAAAAGTTTTGCAAGTATCATTTACCTTCACAACCTCTTCTGTTATTTTCTTTATGGACACAGAACCAGGGATCGAGAGATGAGGAGAGCAAACAGAGCTCCATCTCTTTTGATTGCAAATATAATTTGAGTGCTATTTGCAAAACCATGTAGGAGTAGGCTTAAAGTTAAGAGTAAATTCAGAATCTAATGTTGAAAGATACTTTAAATATGTATGTACACAAGCTATGCTACTAAAAACAAAAAAGAGAAAGAGAAAGAGAAAGAAAAAGAAAAAGAAAAAGAAAAAGAAAAAGAAAAAGAAAAAGAAAAAGAAAAAGAAAAAGAAAAAGAAAAAGAAAAAGAAAAGAAAAAGAAAAAGAAAAGAAAAAGAGAAAGAGAAAGAAAGAAAGAGAAAGAGAAAGAGAAAGAGAAAGAGAAAGAAAAAGAAAAAAAGAAAAAGTTACTATGTGCAAAAATGGACATTTGCAGAGAGTAGTACAATGAATGTATTTGGGCCTGGTTCTCTAAGCACAAAATTTTAGGTTCTGGGTTGTGCTCAAGTGAAAGAACCCAAATTCAACATGTTTTAATATATATAGTGGAACTAACATGAATGTTAGTCTAATGAACCCACAGTATAATGTACAAGCAATGGAAAATAGCCCCTTAATGCATCTCTTTCTAGTGACATTCACAGTCAACAGCTGAATGACTTCACTGCTAATAAAGGGTACCTAGAGACCCAAAGTGTCTGAAGTGGATCAAAGCACTGATGCACATGTGCTGTAATTGACTTCTGCAAGGGCACAGAATAGCTGGAACACTGCCATGTCTCCCACTGCCCTCAGCTGACAGATGTAGCTGTGGAAACAATGGCATTTCACTGCCACAGACTAAAATCTGTCAACATTGTGGGTTGCCCAAAGCTATGTATAAGAAATGGGGTGATAGTTCTGGCATTGCTATTGCAAAGAATTACTATTTCATCCAGAAATTTGACCTGCTGGCATCATTCAGCTGCTTTTCCATGGGTTTTAAGCTTTGACACTTGCCTCTTGAGAGCATTTGGCATTGTTCTAATGGCTGCAGTTACAGTATAAAGGTGTTCACACTGTATCAGGTAAAAGTTTGTCTCTCCAGGGGTTGATGTCTAAGGAGGGGTTAAGAGAGATGAGCTTTCAGTGATACCCCCTGCAAATACTCTCTCAGGTTCTCGTGTTTTAATTAGGCTTGGTATTTTCATGCTTTTTTCCCCCCAATGCTTTACCTGAACCCAGGTAAAGCATAAACTGGGGCATCAGAACTTAATATCTGTGTCTTTACATGGCAGGCAGGGGCTACTTTGAAATAGCAGGGGTGCCTAAAAGCTGATGAGCTCAGGGTTGTAACTTTATGCTTATTGATTTTGAAGATTCTAAGCCTAAGAAACTAAGTCCTTTTGAGAATATAATTTATAACTTCTACATATGGAAGGGAGTCTTCCTGTGTTTTATAGAGAGTGGAGAGAAGTTATATCAGTCAGGGAACCTTTCCACAGTCCTTTGAGAAGCCCCATCTCTCTGTTGACTACTAGGAGACAGAATAATAGTCATACCAGGGCTACATGAAGATTCCCTTAACATCCAAGTTAATGTGACAGGTTTTCTAATGGTTCCCACTGTCACCAGTGTGTTTTGGTGAATCTGATGCAGTGTATTGTATTTAGTAGGCATTTATTGCCTATAAAACCAGGTGCAGTTGCAGCCATATTCAATTAACTAGCATCTCTTCAGGTAAGCTGCTCAACTTGTTTTCATTCAGGATGTCTGAAAAAAATGCAGGTATTTCTATAGCTATTAATTAGTTAGATCAAGATTCATCTGCAGTGAAATATAGTTCCTCTTTACCATGAGCTTCTATTACAGCATTTTTGCTTCCTGTATTTTCTGTATCAGTTCTTTTTGACTAAAGCCTTGCATTTCAATTATCTTTTTGCTGCATTTGAATGTTTGTTTCTTTTTGAAATTACTGCTCTTATGAAAGCCTATATCCCTCCCCTGTACTTTCTGACTTAATAGTGCCGACTTTTGTGCATTTAATTAATTATGTGGTTTCAATTATTTTTTTAACAGCAAAACCAAATACTTACTTCATTTTGAAAATAAGCATGCAAATGCAACTTTTAAAATGCTGATTTCATTTTTTGTTTAAATTTTATGGGAGAAGTTGTAATGTTGCTTCCGCCACTATCACGTGGCAATAAACAAGTTTATTACTGCTTTGGAAAGGTTCATCTTGAGCTATCCTTTCAAATTTTGCCACTCATTGAAACAGTTTCTCCCATTTTTTCCCCACTGAAGTGCCCATGTCCTGTTTCCTTCCACAGTAAGTCTGCAGCCCTCACTGGTCCTTGCCTTCCTCCTCACCAACACCAATCTCCATAACCCTTGACTATTTCTTTTAGTCCTCCACACATTCCCTCATTCCCCGCAGTGGCT
The DNA here is from genome assembly GCA_013397895.1 of Origma solitaria. Lineage (NCBI taxonomy): Eukaryota > Metazoa > Chordata > Aves > Passeriformes > Acanthizidae > Origma > Origma solitaria. Next base: position 541,067 of record VZRL01001029.1, read on the forward strand.
GAACACAGCCTCCTGCACAACTGATTTGAGATTATTTGGTTGACTAGGCAGCCCTAAATTTAGATATTCTCTAATCAAGTTGTTTGCCTTCCAAATGTACACCATTAATTATTATATACGTGGGTCTCAATCTCCTGTATCCTTTGTTTTCAGATAGACATTAAGCTATTTTTCTGCACTGAAAGTGGTAATAGAAGTTGTGCATGGAGATCCTCCCAAAGTAGTTGAAGCTAGGTAGTTTTGCAATCAGCGCTGTCTGCCACGCTTCCCCCAGCACGTTATATACCAACACAGGAAAACAAAACAAAACAAACCCCATAAAATATCAGTAAATACATTTCAGCTGGAAATTGGGAGATTTTTTCATTATCACAGCAGTGAATTGTGAAACAGCTTTCTCGGAAGGGAGATGTGGCAAACTATTAAGGAATGTTATCATGGCTCTTGGTAAGGGAATGGACTGGGTCATATTTTGTAGTTCCTGCAAATGGGAACAATGAGTCGCCTTAGTGACCTAGTAATGCCCTTCCAACACTTTGTTCCTAGATGGTATCTTTTCTTTAAACAGTTATAAAGCCAATCTGTTAAATGCTAATACCCTACTATTTTCAGAAAAGAACATCAAGATTCTTCCACATAAACCTACCCCTAAGTTTACAAGTCTTTTTCTGACTCAAATCCAGCTTGCAGCTCCATAAAATGAGATGGGTACACCTGTGGATGTTAAAGCTAATGGGTCTTACAAATCCTTTGGCAATCTGTAGTGTAAATTGAGGGTATCCAGCTGCTAAGTAAAGAAATATTTTCCACTCAGAAACTGTTTAAAAATGGTCAGGAGATTAAAGTCGGAATGAACCTGTTCCAAAGGATATGTGTTAATGTGTCCTACATCAGATATATTATATTCAAGAAAAAGAATTTTAAAAAGCATAGAGAGACAACATGGGAAAAAATTAATATAGAAATACATGTACATTAAGAATATTTTGAATGTGCTATGCAGGTTACTCCAAAATTAGAAGAGTTTATTACTTTAATCTTGTATTCTGGGGCAAATCAATTGTCTTCCAACAAACTCCAGTGACTTCAGTGGAAGTGCTGTGAGCCTCCGTGTCACATTTCTGTTCACCTAGGGCAGATACAAGGCAGTTTGCAAATGGTGGTTCTATAAAATATTCAGTGGTGCTGTTCTGAGCCTTGCTCAGGGAACGAGCCTGATTCAAGGGTAATTCTTACTTCACAGGAAAAACATGAATTTGCTATGGGAAATATTCTGCACATGAAAAAATACAGCAAGAACTAAAAATACATCTCTGGTTAAATGAGTTGGCTATTTAAATAGCTACATTCTGAAGACACAAGGGAATGAAAAATTAATTCTGTCATTCAGTCCTCTAAGGGGAATAGGATCGAGTGTATGACAAATGGAGATTTTTCTAAATGCACCTGATACCAGTTACTGACTTCAGAGTCAGCAACTTCTCTTTATTTCAATAAGGATATTTATCTATTTAATAATATTTTAATCTATTTATTAATCTATTGCAGATCTTAATATTGAGCATATAAATAGATCTGGAATAAGCAAAGCAGATATACATTCCTCTATGTACCAGGAGGACTATCATGAGATAGTGTGCTAACTTTTTATTCCACAACCCCAGGTCCCAGCTTTACCTTGCCTCCTTGTCCCTTTTAGATTCTCATGAGATTGGCTGTTTAGTACAAGGGAAAACCTCATCTCTCTTTCCACCACTCCGCTCCAGTGATTTTAACCAAATATCCTTAAAAGGTTTTTACTATGTTCCCTCTTGATTTTTGGTCCTGAATGAACAAGGTAATTAAGGTATGTGCATAATGTATTCTTGACTGTTCCTGTTGAGGTCAGTGGAGCAATCAGTACCTTGCATGGCTGTTTATGTACCTTGAAGACTCAGCGTGTCATGTTTTTCTCAAATGCAACTTCCCTCATGAACGGCAATAAGTATCAGTCCCTGGAAAATGGACTTGTGAGGTGAAATTAAGCAGCTGTGCTTCAGAGCTAAAAAAACCAAGCACACATTCAAAAGGTCTTGGTGTGTGACTCTCATTTGTAACAGAGAACTGAGTGGAAAACTGACACAAGTGCATCCTAATAATTTAGTGAGAGCAATGCAATAACACAAGTGCTAAAGGCTTATATCTGCTACATGCACATATATGGGTGGGAAACTTAAACCATACTCAATAGGTGAAAAAAACCCCACAATACTTAAGACTAGACTGGAATCACAGTTAACTAATATTAGAAAGTGATAGTTTCTGTGGAGCCTTTTGCAGAGATTCAGAATTCTGCCGTGCCAGAAACCTTACTTCAGTTTTAAAGAATAGTTTTCCTACAAATCAGACACTAAATTTGTGCTGTGTGGGGTTTTTTCATCTATTCAATAATCTATTCAATTCTGATATCCAATACTTGGCTGCAGCCTGCCATTGTCTCCCCTTCTTGGATATCTTGGGTTGTATTCGTCTTGCTGACAATACCTGAAATATCTTTGGAAAGGCTGTGAGCAACTTCAGATTCTCATGAATTTGTACTGTAGAAAAATTACCAAGAGGGTATTTCCTAAACTTAATTCAGAGGCAGCTGTAAACCCCAAAACGTGAGGATTTTTCTTCACTGGCATCATGGTGCGACGCTAGGTATCTGGCTTGTGCCATCCTGTTTCTTTATCTAGGGGGTGCCTCAGGATTCCTGTGGCCTGGTGGGGTTATCTACATATTCTAGTGTCAAGAAGTGAAGAGAAATACAGACTCCATGTCTCTTTATGGCAATGCCCTCTTAGGGAAGCTTCGACAGACATTGGAAACCACCTTGAGGACACATGGGAACATGAATGAGGAAACCAGGCTGGGCTTGATGCTCTCAGCCATCACACTGTGTCCTTGAGCTCACTCCAAGGCTGTGGGCGCCTGTTTCTCAACCAATGAATGTCAGTATATGGCAGATGTAGATGTGGGCCCGTGCTCAAAACGCAGCATGGTTACAGTGAGTCAAGCTGTGGTGCTGTGACCACTCTCCCAGGGAACCTGCTGCAGTGACTGACCAACATCTCAGGGAAGAACCTTTTCCTAAAGTCCAACCTGAACTTCCCCTGACACAGCTTGAGCCTTATCGCTGGTTAGCACCTCCCCCTCAGCCTTCCCTTCTCCAGGGTAAACAAGCCAAGCGACCTAAACTGCACCTTGTAAGTCTGGTCCTCAAGATATTCCACCATCTTGGTCACCTTCCTCTGGATGCTCTCTAATAGTTTAATGTCTTTCTTATATTGTGGCACCCGACACTGCCCCCAGGATTCGAGGTAAGGCCATCCCAGCACAGAGCAGAGCAGAGCGGGACAATCCCTCCCTTGCCCAGCCGGAGATGCTGTGCCTGATGCCCCCAGGACACGCCTGGCCTTCCTGGCTGCCAGAGCATCGCTGGCTCATGTTCGACTTTCCATCGACCCAAACTCCCAGATCCTTTCTGCAGGGCTGTTCTGCAGCCTTTCATCCCCCAGGGTGTGTGCACAACCAGCGTTACCCCATCCCAGGTGGAGAACTGAGCACTTGCTCTGGTTCAGTTTCACACAGCTGACAATTGCTCAGCTTTTCAGTCTATCCTGATCTCTCTGTAGCTCATTCCTACCCCGCAGGGAGTTCTCGTTTAGTACCATTGGCACTCTTTACACCCTATTCCTGCATCCAGATCATTTATAAAAACATTACAAATTGAGCACTGGTGTCTGGCCACCAACCTGAGGTGACTTCATTTACTGTAATTTACTGTAGTGTATCACGGACTTGCTTGGCCGAGTGCTGGACACTTTATCCAGGATACCTTTGGCGATAGTATCAAAAGCTCTGCTAAAATCCAATCCCACCGCCTTTACCGCCTTGCCTTGGTCAGCTAGGTAGATGACCTTGTGATAAAAGGAAATTAAGTTGGTTAAGCAGGACTTTCCCCTCATGAACCCAGGCTGGCTGTGCCCAGTGACTGCATTGTCTCTCAAATGTTTTTCAATTACTCTCAGAATAACATTCACTATAATTTTACCTGGCACTGAAGTGAGACTGGAGCGCCTGTAACTGCCAGGGCCTTCCTTCTTACTTTCTTAAAATTTGGGACAACTGAGTTGAGAGTGGAGTTTTCACCTGAGTCTCAAAATATGTGGATTCAATGTTCACCACCCTTCCATGGGGGTTAAGAGCGTCACAGACAGGCCCTGTACACCTAGAACAGCACAGTGGCCAAGCACACCACAGGGCCTGAAACTGGAAAGGAACTAAGTTCAGTTATGGCTGATATATCTGAGTATATAACTTCATAAAACTTTATAAGAGTAAGAAATATATAATGCCATCCTATATAGATAGTCCATACTAGCTTAACTAACCCTACTCTAATAGGACAACTCTAAGCACTGCAAATGTCCTGCTAAACCATTTCAGGGCTTAAGAGTCACTTTAGAGACTGAAAAACCAATGCATATGCTTAATAACTTGAAAGATATTTCCAGTGTGATTCACACTTTCCAAACCCTCCTCCACTGCTTCCCTGTCTTATCACAAACAATTCTGCTTTCAGTGGTATTATTTTCTTCACTTCTCTCTGACTTAGTTTTCTCAATGCCATCTCAGAACTTCCTTGTTAAAATCTCTACCTCTAATTAAACACTTGTTAGATACAGAAAGTGCTTTCAAGGATTGGGATGCAAGAGTAGTAATTGAAAAAAAATTAAATTAATTCAATTTAATCTCTCCATAATTTTCTGATTTACAGTTTTCTTTTATCCTCAGATTACTGTTGTTGACTTGTTTATTCTGTGACTTCATATCTCTGTTCAGACTGGCAGCAGTGTGTTGGCCTTTTCTGGCTCTGGTTGCTGATCCATCTTCCTGTAAAGGTGAGACGTAATGGGAACAGAAATTTGTGCAAATTCCAATTTGTGTTGGGTGAGCCATGATCAAGGAGCTGACACGATTTCTCAGAAACCCGTTTGCATTATTGTAGCCTGGGATGACCCAGGATTATGTCTCTGCCTCAGAGTCCCACATGCAATGGGTTCTCCAAAGGTCTTGATTAAACTCTTCTGACTCAGCCAAGGAATTTCCCAATCAGTTATTTTTACTCTAAAGAAAACCCTGGAGAGCTATCCATCTTTGCAAAACAAAAAAGCAACCACGAGACACACATCTCCACCCAGTGTTATCTTTGCCCTTTCTGTGATGTTTAGAACTAGGGCAAACTTTGCCAATTTTACTTTCTTGAGTCTCATTTTCTGGACTGGGGATGGTTCTTTGCCAGCCTCAGTCTCTAACCCTTTACACCATATGTTCAGGGATAGGCAACTCCTACCCTGCACCAGCTGAGTTTGGGACAACACCTATTAGGTGGATTGATTACGCAGAATAATTCAGTCCTGAACATTTTTCGCTTGCTCCTTCCAACAGGTCCAAAGACACCCATTCTAGATCTTGCCAGGCCACAGAACAGACTGGCTGCATCCAGATGGAATGATACTCAGAAGATAAAAGGGAGTTCACAGCTAGATTCAGATATATCCACATCCTGCATGTTTCCCAGTCTAGGAAAACCTTTTTTACATTGCAGTTCAAGGCCAATATAGCAAAGATGAAAAAAAAGTTATCTTCTGCCAATAACTACATCAAAAGCACAGTAAAATATGACACAATTCTAGGTTAGTTATCTTGCAGCAGCTTTTCAACGACATCAAAAGCAATGACAGTATTGTCACTGTCACAACATATTTCTATAAAATGATGTGTTTCATCCACAACCTGTATGTTTTTAGTAATGAATGATAAGCAACAGATTGTCAGAAAAACAAACAACGGGCCCTCATTCTGTTTTCAGACTAATGCTTTAAACCACATTCAGGTTCTTAGATACTCACAGAAGGTAAAGACTGGTTTCAGGTGTAATTTATTGAAATTCTGCAGGTGTGAAACCTACATTGCAGAGACATTTCATTCCCTTAAGGAGATGGAAAAGGTCGTCTATGTAAAAATCACATTCATCTGGTGAATTAAATATACTAGTGGCTTAGGTTCTAAATGAGCAGTAGAAAAAATACTATTTCAGTTTAAAGTTGCCCTAAAATATCTATAAATCATGTATACTTCAATGTTCCAAAGGAATCCCCCATCATTTATTGTTAAACACTAAACAGTCCTAGCAGACATCTCTTAATAGACTAAACCTTGCAAATATTGAGTCATATATCTTGTATCGTGCCACATTATTTTTCAATTTTTTAAAAATTTTTACTGTTTGGATAGATTAAAATAGAAAACATGTGGAGCCACGAAGTTCTTCAAGTTTCAGTCCAAAGCAGCTTCATAGGAAACAGTTATGAGCACATAAATTGTTCATTCTTTCCAGTATCAGGTAGATTTTGAGATTCTATTTGCCAACATACTGCCCTGCTTCCAGGTTTAATAAATGTTAGAAGAAAAAAAAGCTCTGTGGCCTGGTATCCTGCATATTTCTGCATCCAGAGGCTAATGACCTTTCAGTTAATCTAGTTTCTAAATGGCAGGAAAAATCATGGAACCACATAGTATTGGTACAATTGATTTCTTCTGCTAGAGGAAAAGAAAGCTAGCTCACTGCTTTCTAAAATGTAGGAAAGGGTTGTGCCAGTTTGATTCATTTAAGACTAATCCTACAGGAATTAACACACTGGCATCATTAGAGAGACACTTCTGTTCCCTGTAAGACAATCTTTGTTAACATTTCTAGATGCAAAATGAGAAAGCAAACATGTCATTGACCAGAGAAGGCAGCTAGTCTTGGGCTTCCCCCAAACTACATCTCATCTGGGACTGCTTGGTCCCCCCAAAAGATCTCCTTTGAGAGCAAAATTAAATGTTTCCTTCTTTTTTGTCCACACTAACACAAAAGTCATTACATTTCTCCTAAGCTCATGATGACGCTGTTAACAAGTGACTTACGAACAATTCCTATTACAATTTTTGCCTTTTAAACAAAAATTACATTAGATCTTAACAGCTACAATACAGTTTGACATTTGGAGAAAACTTTGATTTTTGTTTGGTTTTGTTGTCTTGTATTTTTTGATGGCTGCTGTTGGTTAGAAAGCAGATTGCAAAAGCTTTTTTTTCCTGAAAAAGCAGAATTCTTAGGTGTCATCCAAATATTCAGGTCTCAAGGCAGGAAAGATCCAACAAACATGAAATTGGAAATTAAGACCTCCTACATGTGATTTGGTAAAAGACCAACAATAATTACTCCTAAATTTTCTGTTTAATAAGTAACAAAAATATAGTACTCTCTTCTCACTGACAGTAAATCTCTTTCTGGAAGTAACACAGAGAGGCTCCTGGAGTGCCACATTTCAGCCACTGAGCGCATATGAACTGGATGCCATAAAATGACAAAACTACTCCGGCTGACATAGACCTCAGAATTCTTCAGATCCTATGTAGTCTGACCACCTTTTGTAACCTGGAGCATGCCCGCAGGATGCTTCCTGCTTTTCCTCTTAGCTGCCCACCTTGACTTGCTTTATTTCTCCTGTACTTGCACTATGAACAGTTGCTCCCATCTTGTTTTCCATTACTTTTTACTCAGTTGGTTTCTGTAACCTCATCTCAAAAAGTCGTTTTCAAAACCTCTGCTTATTATTATGATGAACCCAGTCAATGAGCAACAGGGTCCCCAGGGAGGTCAGCCTGACAGAGTTCTAGAAGAGTTTGGACAACGCTCCTGGGTACCTGGCATGACTTCTGGGGGTGGTGCTGTGCAGAACCAGGAGTTGGACTTGATGATCCTGGTCCCTTCCAACTCAACACATCCTGTGACTCCATGAAACACTGTTGAATTTTGGAATGGCTCAGGATTCAGACCACGATGCAGAACTGTATTTCCCAGTTACCCCCTCTCAGAAAAATGGGTTCGAACTTTGGATAAGGATTCAATTAGGTATTCCAGCGCTGCTCAAGCTGTGTGTTTGGGCCAGTACTTTTGTCTGACTTATACCAAGAGACAGTTCTTTTGCAAAAGATAACTGTAATTATTGGCTGAAATATTTTTATTCATCAATGTGCTCATTTAAGACAGCAAATAAATAAATAAATAAATAAATAAATAATAAATAAATAAAATCAACAGGCTCTGTCATAGCACAGTATATCTTAAATAAACAATCTTTTTACCATGTGTTGATGATTAATGAATGGCTGTTTCTGGCAAACCACTCAACTGTAGCTCCAGGCATGGGACATCATAAGTTTCCAAAAAAATAGTAACAGCTCCCCTTATACATGCTTCAGACAGCCGCTATACATTGCAGTTTCCATGAAAAACAGGAATTTGGACTTGGATGAGTTGATTTTTTATAGGTCAGAGCTTATAGCTCATATAAATTGTGCACACATTCCTCAATGGCACAGGCCTCCCTAACATAAAAACAGATGCAGCCTTGTGTTCATGTGGTTCATACAGTGTGTCAGTGTTGGACTTTCTATAAAAAAAAAATCCTGCAGTGGTTGAAAGTCAGCCCTTCTTGCTTCACTAATTCTGTCCCTTTTCCACCCTGCCCACTTCCCCTTTCCGGCTGTAGTGGTGCAAGCATTACAGCTGGGCACATCAGCCTCTTGCAACCATCTCCAGCATTTCCACTTTGGGGAAAAAAACCCCAAACACACTGTAGCAGCATTACTGGCAGATAACAGAGCACTTCAATTTGAACTTTTTTCTAGTATTGTCTGGATGCTGTATATTATATTTTTCCAGAGCTTAGGAATTGGCCAACAGGGAGAAAGGCTGCCTTGCTGTGGCTGTGACACAGCAGATGAGGTTGAATCTCGCAGAGAGGATGGAGATGCAGAGCTGGCTCTTCCCCAAGGAGCCCTGGAGTACACCCAGCACAGGGAGAGGTTCTGGAACACAGAGCCGGTGGCAGGGGAGGCCGGGGACGAGGGTGCTGTGCTCAGCGGGACCGGGCTCACAGCCAGCTCACATGAGGCATGGAAAGAAAGACACATTCACAAGACTCAGAGTGGTGGGTTGAGTTCCTTCAGCTTGGGAAGGTAATGAGTGTTGCTGGACTGATGCTGCTGGGAAAGAAGGAAAAGGAGAGAGTTGATCTTCTTCCTTTTAGGGTGTCTCGCTCAGGAGGCCTGATTTTCTCGAATTTTGATCTAGTTTACTGGGTTTGTGTTCTAATGCTGCAAAAGAGCAGCGGCCAGAAAATGTTGTGGGAGATCTGAGGGGTCACGAATGGGTTTGGGCACCATAGACAACTCTCTTCTGGTTCAGCTATCACAGAAGCTGCAAAACACAGCCTTGAGGCAGGTCCAGGGTGAGCACAGGTAACCATAAGGCTCTTTTAGCACCGCCTGTTGTGTACTCACTTCCACTTCTGAAACAATACACAGTAAAAGAGGTGGGTGACAGAAGATAACTACAGTAGAGAGGTTGGTCAAAAAGCAAGCAGAAGGTGAAGGAGGAAAGCGTAAAAATACTTAGAGGTGCCCCAGACACTGGTTCAAACAAGAACAGAGAGGGACCTGCAGAGTCAGCACAGCCTTCCTACAGAGCTATGAGAAAACACTCTGGAGGTGCTGTGACACCTTTGGATGCAGCAGGGTTATTTATCATGTTTGGTGTTACGCTTTCTTCCAAAGACAATGCTGATTGCAGCTGCATCACCTACTCAGATCCGTGTTTGGGCAGACGCTGACACACTACAGCAAGTGTGGATGAAGCCCACCAAGACCATTAAAGGGCTGCAGCATGTGACACATGAAGAATCTTCAGAGAATTGCTGTAGAAAGTCATGGGAGAAGGCTCGAGACGGAGGAGACCTTATTGCTGTCCCTAACTCTCATCAGAGCACACAGAAGATACAGCCAGACCATTCTCAAAGGTGCACTGATAGGACAAGTGGCATACCTAAAATTCTGATTACACGGAAACTCTAATTTTTAATCAGGAAGGTGGTCAAACTCTCAAAGAGGATCCCAGAGACTGTGCAACCTTCATCCCTAAAGACACTCAGAACTCACCTGGCAAAGCCATGGCCCACCTGGTCTAGCTGGATACATTTAAAGCCACACCAGGATGAAATGCACTCCAGAGGCCTCTTCCAACCTAATTTATTCTGCAACTCTATGACCTAAACAATTATTTCCTCGTTTAGTTCCCACAACACTCTTACAATATTGATAGCTTTGGTTAAAACAAGGAACTTCTCATTAAACTGCTTTTAGTGTTGTTTGTAGAAACAGCCTCTGAAAATCTTTATTTTTTCATTATTATTTTTACTCTTGTTGCAGACAAGCTGTCTTGAAATACACAGCTGAACTGGAGAAACAGGAACATAATGATGCTGACCCTCCCTCCTGGCTTGGATATGAGTGGGATGGTAACATAACCACCTTCACCAAAAAACACACATCAGAGCCTGAAAAAACAAATTCTTCAAAATAAAAAATAAAGAAATTGTGCAACATCTCTACAGTTCAAGGGTTTTTCTCTAGAGCATGAAAAGACCACTGTGTTATTTTTTTCTTAAAACTAATCACACTTTAATAGAAGCCCATTTGTTGCATTAGTAAGGAACCATTGCAAATCTTTCTCCCAGGAGTATGAATGCCTTCAAGCAAGACAGCTGCACTCAGACAGCACTGCTAACTCTCAGATGTTGATTCAAGCTGTCTTCATCTTTCAATAATGAAAGTTTGTGTAGTCCCGTGCAGAGTAAGCAATGAAGAAATCTGCATGTGTTTGAGGTTCTTGTTTGCCACCAAGGTCCTCTCCAGGACATAAACACTCAGACTCCCCAGAGAACTTCACACTTGATGTGGCTGGCACTCATCAAGCACAACCTTCTTGAGTAATTGAGAGCAGTGAGGAGGTAGTGACTGCGGATTCTTTAATACACAGCTACACCCATACACTCGAGCACAGTTCTCCACTTCTCAACAGTCACTTGTGCACCCAGAGCCTCCATTCTCATAAAAGCCTCTTGGGCTGAGCCCAGCTCTCTAAATGAGCTGATGTTCGTGTCTGCAGATCTGAACTGGGGGCGGGCTGGCAGCTAAGAGATCAGGACAACCAAATTAAAGGGAGCACAAATGAGAAAAGTGTTAAAGTATAAATTTGCTCCAGTTACAAGAATATGACTTCTCATCAAATGGACAAAAAAAGATATATGAGTGTGTTGGTTTTGCTTAGCCCAGAACATCAGCAAGGTACATTTAGCATCTAGGGGAAATGTAAACCCTTAACACACAGGGATTTGCCATTCAAATCCTAATTGCTGATAACCTACTAATCTTCCCTCATCTAGAGAAAAATACAGTTTCACCTCATTACAGCAGAACAAGACATTGTTCAATGCCTTTGGGGAAATTCCCAAGGATTTGTCCTCCTTCAGCTCATTCTTGACCTTTATATTAACATTCTAGCTGGTCTCAACATTTATTAGCTTGGAATGAATAGAATCAGTAGCTTAGTGGTAGCATAATTTTTCTGCTGGATTATTTAAACTTCTTTAAGCAAGTAACTAACAATCCTGATGCTCAATTCCTGCTAGATTTAGAAAATTAATTAATTCAAAGCCTGAGCTGGCTTTCTTTTGAATACGGAACAAATAACATGTTTTCTTACTATGTTCTCCCTTAAACTGCTGGTGCAGCAGTCCCAAAAAACACAATCTTAATCTCAGAGGCTGACAGACTTTCTATTCCAGGTGAATAATGGGACCAGTAAACGGATTCGATCTTGGGAAATATCTACTAGACTGTTTTTATGTTTCCATGTGGTGTGAATTTTGAGGTGCTGTTTTCACTTTGGCTGCAGCAGGGCATAGAAGTCATTAGTTAAAATTCTTCTGGATATCCAAAAACCATTATAAATTTATTAATTTTGTAACTTTAAAAAAGTATAATAACTAATACCTAGTAATATCGTAATGCCTTTAGTAATACTATTAGATATGTTTTATATATTAGTGTTTATATTAAAAATACATATAATTTTCCATATGCATCAGTGCCCACCTCATCCCAAGACACAGTACACATAACACTAAACAGAATGTGGAGTTTTTAACCACCCTGAATTACAGTAGAAATGCTGCTCTTGACTCTTGAATTCCATTAGCCAGGGGCAGTTATAATAACTTCTGTGGCAAAGGAGAAGTTAATTTCATAATGTACCATTATGACCTAAAGTACATACACACATATACACAACTTAAAGCTTCAGCTCAGTCTAAACTCTCCTCTGCTACTCTCCATCCACTCAGCTGGCAGGGATTCTCACATTTCAGCTCAAAACACAAATTTCACTACGTCTTTTATAAGGTGCCATATAGAGGTATGGAAAGGCTTTTAAAAGCTCCATTTCCTTTACTGTGTGTTTGTATTACAGTAACACAGACTCCTCCACAAAAATCAGGCATGCCCTTGTGCAGGGTGTACCTGCTCCCCTCCCCTCCCCTCCCTCCTCTGCCTTCCTGCCTCCAAGAGCCCCCTGGCAGCTGTGCAGGACAGGGCTCGAAGCTGCTGGAAATGCAGCAAACAAAGAGATTCCAGTTCCCAGTTACTAGGCCAACACTTCCAATTCCATGGCAGCTTTTCCATCAGGGGAACGTTCATATGGACTCTTACCTGAGGTCCAGTTGGTGGAGTGCTGCTCCTTGAAATCAGCCAGATCCACTGCACTTCTATTTATTTTAAAAGCTCTTCATTGCAGATGAGCAGCGGTAGACACAGCTAGAGTTGTTATTTCTATCCACAAACAAGCAGTTCAGGATGACATGGAGCAAGTTCTGCCATTTCACAGTTCTGCCATTTCACTCTATTTTTACACATAGAGTACCCATTGACCAGGCAGAAACTGCTCAGGGTTCAAACACCAAATAAGAAAACCACCTCCAAACACCTGCTCTGAAAGAGATTTTACCCCATCAAGGATACAATTTGGATGAAGAAAACTCTCTGCATTTTGCATAAACCAGCACAATTCCCACAGTATTAAGACATTTAATTTAAAAGTATAACACAGCTGGCAAAGCATGTCATCTTGGAAGTGTTGAAAATGCTTTTTTTATTTTTAAATGACAACTCTAGACTTTTGTTTGAAAGTTACCAGCTTTTAAAGTGATATGGTAAGTGGATCAAGTTATATAAATTCTGAATACGTAAGATCATCTTGTTCCTAAAAGGCACTAAAAGTAAACCAGACTGTTTAGCACCAGCACTGTCACAGGAAAATCTTGGGTTAAAACGCTCTCATTTTTAATATTGTTTCTCTTTTATATTAAGAATATACATCAAAAAAGGTCCATAATTTTACAGAAATGTTCCTTTGTAGTTTCTTGATTTAACCTCTTTGGCCTATTTCACCTTTAAGAACTCTTCAGCTTGACAGACTGGATCCAGCTTTGGCTTTTAAGACACACTTTGCCATTTTGTGTGTCAGCCTTAATCCATTTGTCTGTTTCATCCCTTTGATTCATGTGACCTGGAAAAGAGAATTCTGTTAAGTTTAATTTGACACACAGTAAACATATCATCTTCACATTGTCATTTTTTCCAAGCTCCCTGGAAGCACTTACAGAACTTTTATTTGGTAATATTCGTGTACTTTTAGCAGACACTTCTGACATTTCCTTCTTGATACAGTTTTTTTGCATTAGTCAAATTTCCCATAATACATGCTTACAATAGAGTAGTGGTTTTTATTATCCATGGCCAGTGGTGGGCCCATCCTGGAGCTGGGTGGCCCTATAGGACATAGGGGAAGAAGCTTCTGGCAGCTTCTCACAGAAGCCACCCCTAGAGCCCCCTGCAATCAAAACCTTGTCACTCAAACCCTACATGTACTGGTTTTGTCTGGGATAGGGTTAATTTTTTTATAGTAGCTAGCACAGATCACAATTTTAGATTTGTGCTGAAAACAGTGTTGACAATATATAAAATTTGTTATTTCTGAGTGGCCCTCGCACAGCATCAAGGCCTTTTCTGCTTCCAGTACTGCCCTGCCAGGAGGACACTGGGGCACACAACGACCTGGGAGGGGACACAGCCAGAAGTGCTGACCCCAAGTGACCAAAGGGACCAAACTGTATGGCGTCATGCTCAGTAGAAAGAGCAGCAGGAGGATGAGCAGGGGACATTCAGACTGATGGCACTTGTCTTACCCTGTCACATGAGATACAGCCCTGCTTTCCTGGGGATGGCTGAACACCTGCCTCCCCTGGGAAGTAGTGAAAAAATCCCTTGTTGTGCTTTGCTTGTGTGCATGGCTTTTGTTTTATCCATCTTCATCTCAAAGTCTCTCTATCTCAATCCACGAATTCTCTCACTTTTAATCTTCTGCTTCTCTCCCTCATCCCACTGGTGGGGAGTGAGTGAGCAGCTGCCTGGTGCTCAAAAGCCAGCTGTGGTTAAACCAGGACTTTACATGAGATACTAATCTGGATAAGTAATTTGAAAAATTTTAATTGTTATTGTAAACACTGAAAAGAGATCTGGTAAGACCTGATTGTTCATATGACAGGAGATTTTGCTACTATTACTGTTTCCTTGTGCTAATGGCCTAAAGAAACCCCCACAATCCTGAGGTCTTCTTACAAGTTTCACATAAACTTAGTATTCAGTCATGCTCTGAAGAGTTCACTGTATAACAAAGAAGAGAGTTCAACTTAGTCTCATTTTATAATTAAGAAACTGAGGCCCAGAGAGACTAAGTGACCTTCCAAATTTATACAAAAGATTTGTGTCCATATTGGGAATTAAACTGTGATCTTTTAAGTCCCAAATCAATGCCTTTATCACAAGATCAACCTTCACTTTGGTTTATCTTTACAAAACACCATTTATTATTACTTCAGTGTTCATTTAACTGTGCGAATTCTAAGTTTAGAACTAATTTGAGCCTGGAACAGCAAAAGAGATGGCAGGGAAGCAGATTCTGAACCAACTTTGCAAACATGCTCTGCTCTGACCTGTAACACAGTTGAAGTTAAATTCTGGCCACAGCAAAAACAGTGGCAAAACTCCAACTGACATCACTGCATTGGTTTCCACAACTCAGGCCTATGTGCCAGAACTTTTCAATAGCATTTCAGTGCTTTAGTAGTTCTAAATGGGATTCATTTATGTTTATGGGCCAAACCACAGCAATTCACAATAGGATGAGGTATGGTTTGGAATTGCAGCATTCTCGGAGTCCAACAACGTCAGAGTCACTTCAGTGTCCCCTGTTATCAGACTCCAGCATGCTTTCGGGTGTCTCCATGGGGATGTCTTAGCACAATTTCTGCACTCCTGACTGCTCCAGACAGCAGCAGCCTCAGTCACACTCAGTGTCGGTATCATTGCTACTGTAAAGCAGAATCCACAGACCTAGTCACCATCTAACTAGAGACTTAAATCTGTGATGAACATCACCAAGTTGGACAAACGTGTTGTACATGAAATCCATTAAAATTTGAAAATTTAGTTCCTCAAAGCTTTCCTGAATTGCTAATTTTCAACAGTACTGTATCAGAGAGTATAGAATGAAAATTAAAACAGAATCTGTCTTTCAAGCATAGATTGCCCTTAAAACATTTTATCAGCCTGATTTTCACGTGACAAAAAAGTGAACAAACGAAGAAGTACAAAGGAAAATTTCAGTTGGTGTTTTAACAGAGCTGTAGAACACTAAAAATACAGCTTTTTCTCCTAAAGAGCCAGGACACAATAAATGCAGGGCAGACATATATTTCCAGAAAGTGCATATTGGAGTGCTTGGTCTCAGTTCCTCTCTCTCATGTTTTTGTGACTATGGCTTGTACTTCTGTACAAGGAACAAACACTGAAGCACAGAATCAGTGCTGTAAGTGAAGTTTCATGCACTGCTTATGCTTTGCCTAAAAAGTTAAAGAAGAGTTTAGGGAACACAGGAACATATTTACAATAGCCATTTTAAAGCTCAGTTGTTGTCTGAGCTCTGTTTCTCATTTTGCTTTTGCTATGTGAATGTAGAAGAATGTTTTGTTCCTTATACTCCTTCTGGAAATTTGCCTGCAAGGCAAATATTAAGGTTACTAAGCCCATTAAGATTAGTAGCAGGTTCAAAGATATTTAAGATATTTAAACAGCTTTGTGTTTGAGGCACTAATCAAGCAGCAAGGTTTAGCTGGAGACCTTTTGATGACCGCTGGGGTCTTAACTGTACTCACTGCTTGTACTCTGAGTACTGTGAGAACATAAGTGGATTCTGAGGAAGACTTTGCTAGCTTGATTAAATCACAAAAGTAAACAGCCTCCTGGACTCAGAACGAGGCGGGGGAGAAAATTAATTTCAAAACCTACCAGTCAAGATAGCAGCATAAGTTCGGGAGAAGACAGATACACCATTATGCTGTGTGGGCACCTTTTCAATTTAATGCTCAGGAAAAAGGTTGGGTTTTTCCCCCTCCCCAGCATGTGGTGTCTAAAGAAAGATAACACCTCTGCAGAACTTTACACAGTCAAGTACTGACTGTTTATTTACTTGCCTTCCTGGAGACTGGAGATGTTGAGAGCTCTATTTTCATACCATAAAACGCAAGAAGAGGATCATATTTTAAGTGTTGTTCATTGGTAGTGTTAGGACTGTGGTATATAACAAAAGGCTGTGAACAGCCTGAGTTGAATGCAAGCTGAAACCAATAAAAATCTGTAGGGTAGCATCTGATCTAATGTGTTTAATAAAAGTTGGATGAACTTTCTATTTGACTCAAAGGAATGTAATCTTTTCCAGATACAACCTGGGTCTTTGTTTATTTCTTTTTAAGATATTGCTTAAGGATCAAGGCTTCACAGAGGGCAGTGTGTAGAGGGACACTGTAAAACAAAGCTCTTCCCACTCAATTCTAGTGGCCAAGAGTCAATAAAGACTGCTTCTAAGAAAGAAGGAAAGTTCTGAAGTGCCTTGAGAACAGACAAAAATGGGGGGGCCATGACAGCAGATAGTGTTACTCCTGGGATCAGAACTGTAAGGCTGACTGCAACAAACCCAAGACAGCTGCACAGTGGGTGCAGAGCTCTACACTTGGCAGCTGGTGCGCTTCAGATAAAACCTGAAGTTTCAGCAGACTGACATAATACAAGCTCTTTCAGCTATTTCCCTTTTAAAGGCAAGTTGCTTGCCTCATGTTATTCACTGCCCCTTCAGCTGTGTTTGTATTCAACCCTCCAACTCCAGGCAGCTAAAAACACAGACATTACCTTGGAGTAAACAATATAGAATTTCTCATAATGAAGATGCTTAATTAAACACATCCATCCATAAAGCTTTGTGCATGGTATAGGAGACTCATGCAGTCAGCACCCTCCTGCACATTGGCTTTAAAGCAATCCTAAAAGGAAGGCCACAGCATTCCATAGGCTGCTCTCCCAAAACTACTGCATGGGGACCACCGAGTGAGCAGTGAGAAGCAAGTTATTCCTGATGGTAGGAAACATCTGTCTGAATCCCCTTTGCTCCAGCAGGGAACTTCAGGCAGGTGTGAAAGTTGTAATATTGCAGTGCATGCCTGAGTGAATGACTGCTCTAAGTAGAAAGGTGCTTCTCACCACAATCTACTGCGACAGCCAGGCAGGATGACAAGACCTGCACATGTTAGGAAGAGAAACCTGAAGTCAGAGATGGGACAGTAGTGTCAATGTTCATCTTTTCAAAGGAACCTGGTAATTACAGACAGGCTGACTCTCCAGAGGCACAGGAAGAGGAAGACCATCTAAGAAATTACTGGAATTACTCAAGCATTCAAAAGCAGACAGCCAAACACTTCCACTGATGGAAGCTGGACCAGTGCTTAGCATGAACTGTGTTTTTGTAACAGATTTCACTATACCATACATACTACTTCTAAGAGTGCCTGCTGATGCCAATGGAAACACATGCCTCGCCCTTGCAAATTACTTCAAAGAATAAACTCCTTGTCACTGCTCTCTAGCTCTCTCCCTTTCTCAGCAAGTGCCCCAATTTTGCAGGAAAGTCCTAACAGAGCAAAACACGTTTTCACACTCTCATCCCTCTGTCTCTAGAGCACTCACTCCAGACTTCTATCTTCTTGCTTTCACTAAATCCCACTCTGTTCCTCAGCTGTCTGGCAAAGCCCCTCTTCACTTTCTATTTTACATTTCTACAGTCACAGCAGCAGGACAGCTATGGACCTTGTACCTGAAACTTCAACAGTGAATACTGTTCTCAGGATACAGAAATGGTATTAAATGATTTTCCATTATTTGCACATCTGCTTGTACAAGAAAATTACCAAATGTCAATTTTAAAAAGTGATTGTTGAGAGAGAGGGGCAAGTGCTTTGCCTGCAGAAAAAATACACCATAAGGTAAAGAGAAACAAAAGCATTTCCCATTTTGTATAATGCATTAACTTCTTTAAACAACTGATAATCATTGGCCTAATGCTGCTGCCTTTGCATAATTCTTGATGATTTCCATGCCTTTGGGATGTGTATATTTGAGAATTAACTAATCAGAGTCGCTTTTGGCCTCAAGTGCAAAAATCATTTCCCTATAGAACAGTGGGTTGAAAAATTGCATCTGCTTCAGTGCTGACTGTCCTACATAAACACTGACTGGGTTGGGAAACCAGAGAAGTCATTCAGCTGTGTATATTTGAAACACCACTCTTATCTTTAATGTTGCCAAAGCAGCAAGATGATTGACAGGCCAGTGATCCCCATTCACTGAGAAGTCTTGTTTTACTGCTGACGTGATTCATTCCATAGAATCTTGCTAAAATCTGGGGTCCCTTCCACAGGTTTCTGGCCTGACAACTTGTAATTATGGTTTTTAAAGATATTGTATTTAATAGCCACTTGTAAATTTAAGTGTTAGTTACTGTTCCTAGGCAGGAAGAGATATACAAGCAGGCTACATACTAAAATTATGTAATTATCTGTCTAATGTTTCCTCACTTCAAGATTACCATCTTACACGGGGGAGGAAAAGAGTTTTTGTGCATATTTTCTTAGGTTTCAAACAAAAGCAAAACTCAAAGCCTTACCTAATCTGCTATCACATCAGGTCACACTGACATAACACGTTCAAACATAAAGCTGGAGCCTTCAGACACATTAAGTTAATGTTTTCTCTAAAGCAAACCGTGTAATTGGTAAAAGCAACAGCCTTAACTTCTAGATAGACACATCTGGAGTGGGGGAGAGAAATATACACCCTGACAGTGAATTGTACGACTGTTTTCTAAAGCAGGAAACAGCAAGTCCTGGGATTCTAAGTTCCATTTTAAATGCATTACAAGAATGCTTCCAGTAATTGCAGGTACCTTTCCATGTACTCTCTATTCATCCAACTCCTGCTTCTTCTGCTTTTCTCCTAGTCACCTCCCACCGGTCATTTCTCAGCCTATCCTGCACTACTGTACATTTAAAAATATGCCACATACCCCTTTTACTTCTCCCTTTGACTCAGAAACAGACAGAATTTTTTAAATTATATTTTTAATATAATAGGAAAGTCTATGCGACTTTCTAAGCCAACAAAGCAATGGACCAAGTTCAGCTCTGGATTATCTCCCACAAATTCACTGGACTAATGCTGAGGAGGAATTTGGCTCTAAGACTTTTGTTAGAAGAAGTTGATTACATTCACAAGTCATTTACCAAATAAAATTTTTAAGTCACCCAGTAATACAGGGAGTACAACAGCACAAGCAAACATCTGAACGTGAAGCAGATTAAACAAGCAGCCGCCAAGGGCAATAAACTAACAAAGAAATGTAGATGCCTTTGACTTAGACCAGACAGACATTTATTGGAAGCCAAGATTAGTAAGCCTTACCACTTATAGTCACGTGGTCGTCTTTGGAGGCCCTCTGTGTTTCTTTTAACCGGATCTCTGAGCTCACATCCACTTTCCTTCCAGACAGCTCTAAATAGCCTTTGAGAGACTCAGGTACCTTGACTGTAATTGAACCTGGTATGAATGTAAGTGAAAGAGAGTTAGTTTAACCCTGAGATCACAGCATGAAGCAGGCCATTATTTCACTAACTTGAATCAAATCATCATTTGGTTGTGCTTGGTTGGGGTTTTTTTTTTTTAAAAAAGTCTTCAGACACAGTAACCTCTTCTTTTTGGTCACTGAAAGGATAAATGAAGGTATCTTCATTTATCATAAACAGAGACTATATGCCACATATAGCAAATGGTAACACAGCATTTCCTTTGCAGACATGAAACTAAATATCGATGTGCTTATAGCAGCATCTTTTGGTAGAGAACTTATTACAGCAATGATCAAGGGAAGCAACTATAATAGACCTCACAGATATTCTGACTTCAGATTCATCTTCTAGTTGAATATTGACATTCCTGAGCAAGGACAGGGCATCAGACTTGACAAATAATCCACTCATTGCGTGGCACACGATGAAAGAATTGCCCCTCTGCAAGGATGAGACACTGCTCACGTACTGTGAGTCCTGGTGATTGTCTTTGCTTTACTGCTCAGGGCCAGCTGTTCCCATCCTCCAACAGATGCAGTCTCAAAACTGACTAACCAGTTTAGACTATGCATCACTAAAATGTAAACCAGTAGCAAAATTGCAGCTTTGGTGGCCTGAATAATTCTACTTTAAGATTAAAACCAGAAATTCTGACTTCTGCTTCCCCTAAATATGTGCTTCCCTGCGTTAGACCAAAGGCAGACACTGGGCACCCAACCTGCCCACATTAGTCATCCTTGGAACAACTCAGTCACAAAGTCTGGAAGCTCTGTCCTACATGTTAGATCAAAAAACAGACAAAATCAGAATGCACTTCCTTTGTGCTCCTTAGTTTTTGCTCAATTTCAACATTCACTTTAGAAAAACAGAAGAGTTTCTTCCCATACATCCCAAAAGCTTAAGCAGAACATGGTAAGAATAACAGCTAAGCAGCACCAGAAAACAACCCTAGCTAAGCAATTTGGACTCAGCAGAATCATTGCCTGTGACAGCTCTGATGAACAAGTAAATTCCCATATAATTGCATTTTGCTGGATACACAAAAACCTTAGAATAAGAAAGGGAAAAGGTCTTCATCTTTGGGTCCTCTTTGGCAAGCTGCTCAGTGATGACTCATAAAAACCAACACACATGCAGCTCATTTATCACAAATGGGACATTTTCTGCACTGCAGCTGTCAGCAGTCATTCTGAATTCACAGGGTAAACACAACTTCAACTTTGCCTCTACTAAACTGTGCTGCCAGAAGAGATGTCAGAAAATGTTTTGAAAATAACATTAATTAGCTTTTATTAAATACATTCATCTTTGCTACTAACTCAAAGAGACATTAACTTCACAATAAGTGATACAAAAGTTGACCAAGAAATAATACCAATTTCTTTGGAGTGAGGAAACCAAAATAGATTGTACAGAAGGATGTAGAAATTATTTCAATGCACAGACACCATCAGTCCCATTTTGAGTAACTGTTAGGTTTTAACAGCGTACCGGCACTGTCCCACAGGAGACAGAAGTGTACCAAATACCATATTCATTTAAGCCATCTGAAGTGCCTGACATGACATTAAAGTATTAAAATGCCATAGTGTGTTTTTGTTTTGCATTTTTTTGTTTGTTTGCTTTTTGTTGTTTTTTTTAAACTAGGACTAACAAGATGTACTCAGGGCTTTGTAATTTAGAGTATCATATCCTCTGAATGGCAAAACTATTAATTCAACTTTAGGTGTGAGCTTTTAAGAAAGAAGTGAAATTTTGGTGAGTAAGCAGGAGAGAGAATGGAGGAGAAGTGGTAGGGTAAGGCTCTCCCATCTTTGTTTTCCTGCCTTCAAATTTTCACAATGGGACATTTCAGTCAGAAGGCAGGAAAAATAAATGTATATGTGTCAGTTATCACTGCATATACATCATGGAGAAAACTTTGCTCAAGGCAAAGGAGCACTGTAATCCTAGTCAACTCTGCAGGATTGTGCTGGGAATATTGCCAGGAAAAAAAAGAAAAACATTGAAAAACACAAACATTTTAAATCCATGTTAAGTACCCCTGTCCCTTACAGAGCTTATTGTATTTTAAGTATTTATAGACATTTTCCAACAATGAGGTAAAAAAAAAGTAGATAACCAACAATCACAGACAGATAAAAAAGCCCCAAAACCAACCCTTATCCCCTTTTCTTTTACATCAAAATCTGCCACAAAAATATTTTATTTAGTTTACTAACCTTTCTGGGATTTCAGATCAACTTTTCTTAATTGACTGACATAAACATCTATTGTCCCATGATATGTAGAAGCTTTTAGACTTCCATCTGATGAATCTAAAAAACAAAAGAAAAGAACTTATGTATCATTCACTCTTTTTAAATAAGATTCTGGCAAATGTTTTCTTTATACCTCAAACTGATTTTTATCAATTCGTCTGTGTTTGAGAAGTATCATAATAATTTACTGAATGTCAGACTTCACTTAGAAAAACAGGTTTCTGAAAAAAATGTATCTCCCCAGTCCAGAATTGGGGCACACTCTGCTCCTACGGCTGTAGCTCTGTAGTTGTTCTACATCCCCAAGGCCTCAACTTGCACTGCACATCTTTCTGCAGGAATCTCTTTATCTTTGTGTGAAGATCAAGCACAAAACTTGAACACTAAGATCTATTTTAGCTTCCAAAAGAGTTCATTTGCTCAGACTCTGTACAAGGGAGAACTTTACCCAGAAAAGCCACCCCATGCAAAAACCAAGCAGTTGTTACACAGAATAATTGAGCACAGGCTTTATACAGTTTGATTCACTACAGCTGAATTTTCAACAAATGTTTAATATGTGCAGGAAAACAGCATTTGTTCTGTGCCTTGGAATAGGAAGGCATACATATTCCTTTATACTTTATTAGCTGAAACTTATGATGACAAGATTTTGTGAAGAAGCATTTTTACAAACAGAAAGTCTTTAAGAAGTCTTTAATTGTACACTTGAGTAGTCTTTAATTACTTGCAATGTACTCCATTTTTAAATACATAGACTTTCACAATATTACAGTGAAGTCCCAAAAAGTTTACTTTCAAACTACTGAACACACATATACCTCATAAAAACTGCAAAGAAATTATGAAGAAACTCTAGAGGAGCATAAAAAAATTACATTTGTACATGAACAGAAGGCAGTCACTGAAATGTATTTTTAGAGGCAATGCTAGAAATTAAAGTATTGGCAAGAAATCCTGGGACACTGATAGTGACTGGTTTCTGGATGTTCTTAGATAAACCCCAACAGTCAAATTTTCAGAAGTAGCTAAAATAATAAAATCAAACCTGCATGAAACTTCCCATTTTAAAAAGTAAAAACATTAAGGAGAGAATGAACTTGATTGATCATAACACGGATGTCTCATATTAATGTTTTATGCTTGCCATACAGTTTAGCTCTAACTAAACTCATCTGGAGCTTTTCTGATCCCAGATTTCAAGCAAAGATGCCAAAGATCAGTACATTGCTTACAACAGCAAAATCATGGAAAATCAGCTAAAGCTGATTTCTTCGGAGGGGAAAGTAATTTTAAAAAAGCAGCTAATCCATACTTAGTCAGCTGAGAAACTGAGAATGGCTTTGGCTAACAAGAAAACATTAACAACTAGAACTGGATGTGAATGCCCCTGCCATCTCAAGACTCCATGCTAAAGAAGGTCTGTTACAAATCTGAAAAAAGAAAATTTAACTCTTCATGAATAATGAACTGGAAAAGAGTTTTGCTTGTGTAAGTAAGAATGGAACATCTTAAATGATGACTTTTTAAAAGGTTGTTTATAACAGTTGAAAAGTTAAAGTCATTAGAACTGGAAAATTTGACATGCATCAACCTTTTTTATGAACATTTTGAGTAGTGATAGCTTGAGGTTTTCATGCAAAAGCTGTTTTTTTTCAGATATTCCACATCAAATTTAGTAACAGCCAATTACTGACTCTCCACATAATCTTGACAGAGATTTTGTTGGCAACAGATACAGGAAACATCCAGCCTTTGACTCTTCTGCTTTTACCAGAACACATAAGTTCCTTTATCTGTTCTAGGAAGAAAAAAGAGTCTCCTGTGACAGGACAGCAGCTCTCTCCACAGAGAACTGCAAGCAGTCCACAAAGCACCAGCTGATGGTGCTCTAAAGGGACAACATTTACTCAGGGAACACATCTTCCTGCTCTTCAAATGCAAAAGCAGCTCCTGTGAGATTCTTCCCAGTGGAAAGATGCCTTTTTGTAAATCTGCAAGACTGAATAAAGTGTTCTTTCCTAGATCTTCAGTTAATATATATTAAAATAAAAAGAATCCTCACTTTGGGAGAGACTGGATTCTGTTTGAAGAAGGCATCAACACGAATAAAGGATGCAGGAGGAGGAGGAGGGCAGTAGGCAGAGATTTACCGGGAAACAACCTCAAGGGAAGTGGAACATTTTTCCATTGTAGAACACTGTTTTGGGAGGAAGACTTGCCAGATTTTGACTCCCAGAGCGCCTCACTAATACAAAATTTCCTATGGCTGAAGAAACTACAGCAGTTTAAAAACCACCAAGAACCTTGGCAGCATTAATCAGACACTAAACCTGACAGTGAAGAACTGTACAGTAAACAACTGTTAAGCTTTGAACTATGGAAGTAACATGAAATATACTTTACGGAAACAACTGAGTATGATTCATGTAATGTATGTTACAGGTATGATATGAAATACAAGTGCAGATACAATTCAGAGTACCAAGAATCATGGAATTGTTCATCACTTCTGCAAAATCCATAAAGATGCTGTTTTAAGTTTGTGTCTCTAACTCTTAACAAATAAAGGGGGATAAAAAGAAAAATGGATTTAAAAAAAAACCCCAAAGATAAGGTGATTTAACAACAAAGTGCTCACATCTAAATAAACAAATAAATAAATATTGTAACGCTGAAAAATTACCATATAGTAAGTAGCACAGGCTGACAGGACAAAATATGTAACAAATAATAATGGAGACCATACATATTTTATGGTTATGACAGAACACACTATGGCAATTTGTTTTAAAATATATACCAGTGTTAGCTGATATGAATGCAAATAACTGAAGGTAAAAACAAGGAAAAAATGCATAGTTTGAATTCAGACTTTTCTAAGGACTGACAGGGGAAAAGTTTTCTCCAGGTTTTTCAAGGGGAAAACAAGGATAAAGAAGCCTTTTACTGGAAATGGAACAGATGGTCACTCTTGAGCAGCTTCAGCTATTTAAGAATTTACTGGTGCTGGAGAAAAAAGATTTTAAAAAAGGGCACAGTAAAGCAAGATGTCCTTGGCAAAGTCTTTGTTAAGTTTTATGAAAAATAAATAGAGCTTGAAGAATAAGACCTAAGTCACACAACTTGAGAAACACTGCCCAATTAAAGATCAGAAAGGCCTACAAAGGTAATATTTAGTATCACTTCTTACTTCATTTTATCAGTCAAGTACTAAAGAAAGGATTAAACACAAGTGATCTTTCCTTAGATCTAAGCAAAAACACACTTTTCCTAATAGCACCTAAAGACTGACCTTGTTCATGGTAAAATCAGTGACAAAATCATTCTCCATGAAAAAACACAAAATATTTCTTATTATTTGATTACAGATTGGAGAAAGCATAAAATTCCAACATATCTGAAATGCAATGAAGATTCAATCCTGCCTAACTGGCTACTAGTATTGCTTATTGATAGAAAACTGGCAAATATTCTTGTTTCAGTTAATTGTTCTAAAACTGTTATATGAAAAGCATCATAAGAAACTGAAATATATTCACTAAATAGACTTCACTATTATTTATTATTTAGAATTCACTAAATTGCACATACTACTGAAAAATTCTTAGCAGTCCTAACCATACTCACCATGGGGACCTGGCAAAACAAATGATGCAACACACAAAGCAAAGAAATCTCTCATGAAAACAACTCCTTTTCTAACCAAGTTATCCAGACTATCCTTTTACCTCTTCATGACCTATTTTCTACCCCAATTTTAAGTTATATCCATTGGTTATAAAGGACATAGTCTCTTTTTGATAAATTATTCTGTTCCAAAAAAGCCAGAACAACCAAACCATGTGGCTTGTCTAGTTTGGAGAAAAGAAGCTGAGGGGTGACCTCATTGCTCTCTGCAGCTTCCTGAGGAGAGGAAGGGCACAAGAAGGTGCTGAGCTTTTCTCCCTGGTGTCCAGTGAAAGGATGCATGGGAATGGATTTTGTTCAGGAAGCATTATTTACAGAGAAAGTGGTCAAACAGTGGAACAAGCTTCTCAGAGGGGTGGTCATGCCCCAAGCCTTTTAGTGTTTAAAGGCCCCCAAACTTTAACGCTTGGCCAGGCAGTTGGACTGGATGGTCACTGTAGGTCCCTTCCAACTGAAATAAGCCACAAAAATACCAAGGATGTTTCATGCTCTTTAGGAAAAGATGAAGCCTAACTAGTTCTTTCAGAATTGGAATCTGAAAAATAAAGTTTCTTCAACTGTAAGAGTTGTCTTAATGCTTAAGCTGAACCTGGTTAGTTAAGGAAAATAATCATCATGTGTTGATGGAAAAAGCTACCTCCTATATTAAGAAATCTTTATTTAACCACTCTTCATACCCTATGAGTTTATATAAGAGAAGGAAAAACAGCCTAGCAAGTTGAATTTAATTCTGTGGTTTAATGACTAACTCATAAGAATGTGTCTTGCATTCATTTTCCAGGAATGTTAATATAGAGCTCTTAGGCACATAAGAAGAGTTGTTAACGGTCCCTGAACAATCCTTACAGATTGTCCCTGCAAAATGTTTAGTGAGTGACTGCAGTTAACACCTTTAGCAAAAGTCTTCAAGATTTGGGCCTGAGGAAATCTTTCTACATTCAGAAGACCACTCAGCCTCATCTATGATTCTGTTACTTCAATTTTCTGCCACAGCAATAATTAGAATTTGAGTTTCTCACTTTTGTGTGTGTGCTATAAAATGCACTGATATAAGGTA
The DNA here is from genome assembly GCA_013397895.1 of Origma solitaria. NCBI lineage: Eukaryota > Metazoa > Chordata > Aves > Passeriformes > Acanthizidae > Origma > Origma solitaria. The sequence continues at coordinate 568,117 of VZRL01001029.1, forward strand.
TGTCATAATTGATAACTCTTGAGTTATCCTGTCATATAAATGCTCAAGCTCCCAAAAGAAAGTCTGCCTTCAATTCTGAAGAAAAAACTATTAGCATAATAGCTTGAAAACACTGAAATTATCACAAGCCTTTCCATCAACCCCCCCAAATATGTAATACATCAGCAATTAGCTTTCTCATATAAAAATTAAACATAGCTAATCATTGATAGCAATTAATGTAAGATACAAAGCTACATTAAAGGCACAACTGCATTTGATGTACACTTAGTGTTTTCTTGTGTCTTTTTATCCCATCCTAATCTAAAAGATGACTCTAGACTCAGCCTGACTTGTGCAACGCCCAGCGAGTGTTGGGTATCAGGTGAGATTGGGTGCCTTGCCCAAGCACAAAAGGCTGCGTTTGGAAAGGCTCTCGTTCAGCCAGAGTCACCAGGGCTACTCCTGAAAAGGGGGCAAAAACACCTCTGTGAAATCACCTCCACTTTACTTCCCCAGTGAATATTCAGCTTTTAGAAAGGAGAAGGGGAGAGCAAGAGAGACAGAGAGAAGGCAGAACCTACCTACTGTGATACTTCCTGTTTTGGTCTGGAGGTTGGTGTTACCTATAATGAAAAGGGGGAAAAATGTTAAAAACATATTATTTAAGCATATTATTCATTTATTTTAAATATTGTTGCTTTACGAACAGAAGTCTCAACACATGTTGGTGACAATGAAGTGATTCCAGAGAAGAAAAACACAGAGTAAAGTCAAAGACACCCCCGGGATGAGAGGGAGAAAAAAAATGAAGAGAGGTATATGCAAGGCTAATGCACAATACTGTCCCTATTTTATTTTGGGCAATTTATAAAATTGCTCTGATGCCTGCAGCAGCACTATGGATGATTTAAGTAGTTCAACTGGATGAATAACATAAACAGTTTCTATTTTCCTCTTTCATACACCTATACCCCATTTCTGCCGGAGGGAATCTTACGTGTTATCTTCAAAGGCTGCTTCCTGGACCCACTGAACATTTCCGACTCCCTCCAAACTTATTCTTATGTGCATGACATTGACTCCTTGTCAATATTTCTATTGACTTCAGTCTGAGTATGTTGGGCAAACTGGAGAACATCAAACAAAAGTGGGTAAGGCACAAAACGCAGAATGGTCTACTGAGCTTGCATCACTTTAAACAGGCATTAGTGTTTCAGCCTTAAAATTTCAAAATACTTATTCTTCCCCTTACACCTATAGCATCAAGAGAATCTGGAAGGAGGACAGATGTACCTCATACAGAAGAGCCACCTATACTCCTAGCAGTCTAACTAAATTGTGGAAACTTCTACAGTTCTATGTATAAATGTCCCACAGAAAATGCTTTAAATTAAAAACAAACCACAACATGTCATTCCTGCCATTCTCTCGTCCTCCCAACAGAATGTCAGAATGGAGAATAAGGTTGATCACAGTAATTGAGTCCAGTTTAGTAATACACAGTAGTCACAATTTCCAGATCTTTCCGAAGAGGCTTTAAAAATTGCAAATGGATCAAGCTTTGCCCTATCTTGTGTAATTACACAGTAGTAAACAACCATTAGGGCAGAGTGCATTCCACTGTATATGACCTCTATTTTTCTTAGTGGCTCATGGGCTGAAAGCTAGAAAAGCAGCCTATCATCAGCAATCTTAAATTCATCTTTTTGAGCACATAGTGTACAAAATACTTAGGGGTTCTGAAAATCAGAGCAGAAACAAAAGCATATTTCAATGAACTTGAATGACATTTGGCCTCACTCTGCTGTTTTTAAAAAGCATGATATAATTATCCCACCCTTTTCCCCATTTTATCATGGCTGGCACTTAGTTTTGTACAACCTACAAAAAGACCTAGGGTTTTGTCAGCTGGCAGCTCCCTTGGAGCTGAAGGTAGATTATATTCAGTCTGCATATAACCCCTGGGTCTGTTCTGTGTTCTTCTGGGGGTTTTGTTTTCTGTTTTGATATGTAGATCCTTGAAAAATATTAAATGTGCAGAAATCAAATTCCTTTTAGCCACATACTTAAACAGCAGAACTACTAATGTTGCTCAATGTCAATACAATGCATTAGTGTGAAAAGCTCACTTCAAACATCTAGCTAGAACAAAAGCTGCTTTTGAAGCAGACAGGAATGTCCTCCTGAGTTGTGTCCTGCACTGCCTACAGACACTGCACAGAATTGCACTTCTGGTCATGTAACAGTTCTCTGAAGGCCAACACTTTAGATTTTTAAGTTAGGCAAGTATTTCTTGGGCACATCCAGGGCAAAGAGAGGAAAATCTGACCAGAGGCAATGAATAGTTTGATTATTACAACTAACTGACTTCAGCATTCTAATGCAGTACTGTGACATCCAAAATACAGTTATTTTAACAAAATATTGATAACAGTGCCTCGGTGTTTTGGAGTTTTGTTGCTTCTGAAGGAAGAGTTATCTTTTCTATCATCTACAAGCTTTGCTTCTCCATGAACACTAGAATTTCAAACTACAGTCAGGATCAGTATAAGACATGGGCAGAAGATGGCTTTTCAGACATAAATAAAGGCGACACTTTATGCTATCTTATTTCCATTCCTTCAATTTGTTTTGGAGGTTCTCAACAGGGCAGGCTTATTTCAATGCACAAAAAAGGAAAATAACCCATTATGCAGTTTTTTATCAGTCTAGAAATTTTTTTTTTTTTCATTTCTTTCAGACATGTATTTTAGTCTGATGCCAATTTAAAAAACTTTAAAAGTTACAGTTCCACTCCATAGACAGTGAAATCCAGGAACGTAACTGAAATGTATGGAGCACACTTTGGTATATCATAGGTGTATTTTCTGGAGGGATTATAGAATGTCAAGCTCAAGCATTGGACTGTAGTACCTTTGGAAGATGGCAGATATTCTACTTTGTCTTATTGACCAGGCAATCGTATATTTACCCTTTCTTATATATACATTAGTGTGGAAATACCTCAAGTAACCTCAACAACCATGCTTTGCAGTGTGATTCTCACAGATAATTAAACAGTTACTAGACTACGACAGAATGAAAGGTGAAGTATAAAGTCCTGCACAAGCTTTGCTGATGTAAAGCAGTAAAAGCTGAGTGCTGACTGTTTGCAAAGATGCTTTGCAGGTAAGGACCTGAGTATCCTGACAGACTCCACCTCCAGTGGGAGTGAGTGAAGAAAGTCACCTGCACACTGAGCTGTAGGATTAGGAGTATGGGCAGGATGTAAAGCCATCCTGTGAGACTGCATTTAGAATACTGCATCCAATTTTGTGCTTTCAAGTGAAGAAAGACACTGCTGCAGTCAAGTGAGGCCAGAGAAGGGTATTGAGAAGATTAGGGGCCCAGACCATGCTCCAGATGCTCTGAGAGGGTACAGAGAAAAAAAGGCATTCTTCTCATGGTGATGAAGCAAGAAGAAGGAAGAAGTAGCAAAAAAGGAAGACGTAGCAATAATGGATACAAGTCGTAATGGAAATTATGATTTTAAAAAAGGCTTTTTCCCCAACCACAAGAATAATTCAGGACTGCACGAAGATGTGCAGAAAGGTCATGCAATCTCCGACCTTGAAAATATTCAAAGGTCAACCAGACAAGGCCATGAGCAAGCTTGCTCTCAGTGAGCCCACTTTAAACATTAGCTGGGAAGGAATTGGGTATCTAGTCCAAACTTAAACTAAATTTATAAAATAAACTAATAATTAAAGCAATTCAACCCAAGACTTTGGGACAGCTGCAAAGAGGGATTTCCTGTTCCTCCCACACACCCCTTTGTAGAGAAGTTTCACTGTAATGTTATTGTCTCTTAGATAAAGAAGAAATTTCTCAGGATCAGATTTCTTTTTCAAGAGACAACTCAAAAATTTAATAGCACCTGAAACCTCTAATGACTGTTATAGAAGCTGATGAAATGTACCCCAAACCAATTCCTTTACAACAACGCATTACTCCTTTGCCATAGGAGTATGAAGCATGCAAACAAACAATTGTGAAAGTCTGAGCACTAGCAGTGCTGTGATTGTACAGCCTGAGCTTCAACCACAAAATGTGTCTCAGACAGGTTTGTAAAGTCTGTGCTGCCCTAACTTCAATCTTCCCAGGGCAAAAGGAATGAAATCTAGCTCAGTTCTGTGCACAATCTGCTGATTTGATGCCAGCTGTAGTGACAGCTATCAGGAAATGGTGACTTTAGCTGCCCAAGAACAATCTGTTAAGGTATTTACAAACAAAACTATTAAAACTGAGCTACCTTATGAGCAAAGATCAGAACTGAAGGTAACCATTTTTTCCTAACAGATATTTACAGTAGGAGTTATCTTTTCTGCTAATATGTGTACTTTAAAAGCCTTTTTTCTTGCTATTAAGACATGATTGGGGAACATGACATTTTACAGGAAATGGTGGGAGTTTTTTTTAAAAATAGACTAGAATTACCAAGCAATTGCTAATGTCCAATTGTTTTTAAAACAAACAGCTAAAATAACATTAGGTGTTCCAAACCCATTCAGTAGAGAGGTCATAAAAATAATCCTGAAGTAACGTAAGAAATGTCTGCATAATTTGGATACAATTTTATTTGTTTTCACATTATTCTTCAGCTTAATAACAGGCATTGCTAAAGCAAGTCATTAACTACAGCAGTCACGATTTCATTTTTGTACCAAGAAAATAAAAATAAACTTTTGGATATGCACGGAGACATGAACCTGCTCACAAATTGATCACTCCACAGCATCATTATATTGCATAAAGTTAGAAAAAAACAAAACAAAGCAGCATATCAGAAGTACCAGAAACAATACAGGTCTGCATGTTAGAAAAATACAATAAGAGAAAAAGCAGCTTATTTCTGCCTGTGCATGCTAAAATTAACTTTATATAACAGGTTTTGAAACCATTCTCACATTTAATGTAAATGGATAGAGGAGTTGCTTCTATAAGGAAGAAACAAGTCACTTCTCAAGTATGATATCAACACAAAATTGCTAAGAAATTGCAGCAAATTCTTTTTAAGGGATATAGCTGAAAATCTGGAACTCTGACTGAGCTGAGTAATTTTCCCTCTTTGCACATCCTCCAGTTTGTTTTACTCAATGTTAAATCACCACAAACGCATTACAGCAGAGTCAGAATTCAGTGGGAGTTTTGTTAAATTAGAAAACCACACCAGATTTGAACCTCAACTACTGCTTAAATAAAAGACACTATAGTTTATTAGTTTTAGTTCTAGGGGAAGGGCACCAAAGGGCGGATGGATTAGAGACTAAGAAATTCTAAGAACAGAAACTGTCACCACTCTTAAAACATGCCAGCAAACACACAGGCTATTTCGAATAAAAACTTCTAATTATGACTGTCTCCTATGATAGCTCTTAGTAGATGATGTAAAAGTAGTTTCTCCTATGAAAAAAATAAAGGATGGGGAGGGGGAAGAGAAGCCTCTTCATAACTTTTAGTATCATGTTCATTACTGAATTTTAGAATATTTTCATCTTCTTAGTATGTACGACATTTCTTTCCTATAATATACACTTTTTACTACTTATAAGTGTGCTTATGAAATTGTTTTCAAAAACACAGCCTGTTAAGTGGCAAAAAAAAAAAAAAAATCAATTCAGTCTCTGAAAGAGACAGAACTGTTTTGTTCATATACTGTGCGCAGCTGATTTAGTGATGGTCTACTGCATTAGTCCATTTGTTATTGTGAACATTACTGAATATCTTCAAAGCAGCTAAATTTTTGACAGATTTTCCTTCTTACCATGAACACTTCCCAGCATAATATCACCAGATTCTGAAGAGAGAGATGCTGATTCTGCATAGAGATACTTAGTTTTCAGCAGCCCATCTTCAGTAGATATATTGATGGTTGTTCCCTGCAGCTTCTCTATATTTACACTCTAGAAGAAATAAATATAATGGAAAATTTGTCATCACAGCGTGAAAAGGCAGAGGATAATAACACTATTAAGACACAAAACAAAAAGAAAGCAGTTGTCAGTGCAGGACAAATGGAATCAGGTTCTTAGTTAAAAGCTACACAAGACAAAACAAAAAACCATTTCATCCAAGAGCTCTGACCTAAGAACTAATGATTCTTCACAACATTCCAATAAATTATTACATCCATTGTTCAGGTGAAGAACCCAAGTAGTCACAAACAGATGAAAGAAAAACTTGATTTAATTTTCAAAAATGAAACACTTCATTTTGAAAAGTGAAAAATAAAAAAGGATTAGCTTTAATAACGAAGACTGAATCTTCATACAGCATTATGACACTTAGAGCATCGGTGATCAGTTTTCTGCCACCACAAACTGAAACATCCCCTGTCTTTGTTACATAGAGCTATTCACAAGAAGTTTTAACTGGCTAACTTTGTAGAGGTATCTTTGGTGAAGGTTTGCAAAAAAGCCCCACCCAGCTGCTCTTTTTCCCAGTATAATTTTCATATTACCTTGGTTACTCAGGCTTCTATTCCTGGACTTAAGCCTCAAGACATACAAAGCCTTGAAAAGCCACTGACAAGATCACAATTTCTACTTCTTTTCAATAGAAAAAGAGAGAAAGGATAGCATATGAAAAGTTGCACTATGGATTTGGGAAATAAAAGATGACAGATGAGCTTATCTATGTAAAAGTGATGAGCCACATGATATAACTTCAATCTATTTGAACAAAAGAGAACAATTCACATGCTTGTGCAACAACCTTATGAAATTGAATTCTATTCTTTCTCAGTTAAAGCTGATTTATGATGGAAACATGCAATAGTTCACACTTACCTCCGCTCAATTTGTTTTTATTTTGCTTATGCAGACTTTCAGTGAATTGCACAAAGCCCTTATTCATTACAGGAAATAATACATTGCTTTCTAGATCAAACTGTGCCTTACTCAAATTATCTTTAAATCCTCCTTGTCATTTTAGCATTGCCAAGTTGTGCAAAGAAAGTTGATACAAAAAAAATAAGTCTGTCAACCCTCCCAGTCTAATATTATATAAAGAATAAGATATGGATGAAGCAAGAGGTATTCTGACAAATAGCCACTAGTGTTGCACAAACTCAGTGCTGTATTGAGTCCCAAAAATTGAGCTGAAGAGGCAGGTTTAGTATGGACTATACAACAGCCAAATGATTCTGTGGCCTTAGTCATCCATGCATACTGAACTAATAAATCGTAAGATTATAGAATGGACTATTGGCCTAAGACTTTTCCTGTAATTCTACAATACAGATTAGGTTTCTAAGAATTTAACAAGACACATTAAACTTTCAGAGAATCAAAATGCTATGCATAATCTATGCTAGAATTAGAAATATGTGACAGTCAATATCTACAATCACTGCAGGTGTTGCTGCGTAGAACTATGCTACAGATGTAAACAAAACCTAATAATATTAAACCTAATAATATCAACAACTTGTCACTAATTGAAAGGGACAGCAATTCAGCCTTTCATCTTCTACTGATTGCAACAAAACCCTAATAACCAGAGATCTTAAACATAAATTTACATTGCATCTGGCCTAGGAATGCTTCCCACAAGATACCCCCCTACTCCCTCACCCTGGATGGCAAAGTGCAAACCTGCTGTGACACATGGCCACAGCAACAAGTAAAAGAAAAGTCACTGTCATTTTAGGCTCTATGATCTAACCTGTTCTAAAGAGTTAAACGACTTGCAAAGAACATTTCCCATTTGAGCAGGGCCATCACTGATAGTACAATGAAAATAGAGCAAGGCGCACTTTAAAGGGGAGGAATAAAACAAAAACACCTGCATAGTTTGGGTACAAACTAGCTGCCTTGTGGCATACTTAACGAGGCAAAGGAAAGTTCAAAAAGCTACATCTGTTACCATAGAATTCAAGTTTTATCTCTATTAAGATATATTACATTATTTTATTTAAAAATTAAGTGCTTTATTGTAAACAATCTTACATACCAATTCATTTACCTGCCTCAACTACCCTTCTTAAAATTGCACAGTAATAAAAAGAGTTGTCTCAGCTCCAGATGAAAAGAAGTTACTATAAACAATAAAACAAAAACTACCAATACAAAGAACATTTGTTTCAGAACAACCCATATCAGGGTAGACATGGAGGAGGGGGAAGTCAGACTGCTCACGTATAAGATTTAAAAAGTATTTTAGATGGGGAAAGCATGGAAAAATAGAATTGCTTTTCAGTGAGAATAAATATGTTTTCAATCCCAAATTCTTTAACTCTTATGGATTTTTGGCAGAACATAGATGCCTGGCTCTACTAAGCAAGTGTTATAGAAAAGTCCCCATGGCACAGATTAGCTAATAACTCCCGAGTCAAACAAATTTCATTACTTGTGTCCATTGAACCACCAGATCTTCTGGAAAAATTCCTTCCTTTGGGCGTAGAGCCTTGGGGGCTGCAGTTACTGAAACTGACCACATGTTCAAGTTCATTGGTTTCATTTGCATAAATCAGACTGACAATGTTTTTGCACCTGAACACATTTTCAAGATAAAAACTCGTATCTTGCTGTGTTTAAGTAAGACATACACAGCTCCTTCCCCACAAATTCCTGCTGTTGGCCTTCCTTTTTGTGCTATCATTGCTCAAATATTTTATTTGTCTTCTCCCATTTTCCCCCTTAAAAATATTCATTTCTCAAGTGCTTGGTGCCTTTTACCACATCCTCTCCCTCCCCACCTCCAGGAGGGGGCTGGAAATGCTGACAAAGCCATAATTACATAATGATGACTGCAACTGATGGAAGAAACATCTCACACAAACACACACAGGAGACATAAAGCTGATGATTATTAACAGAAGTGGCCAATTGAGAAAAGAAATCTGTCCTTCCTAACTACACTGTAAAGTTCGTTAGTGAGAAGTTCAATAAAATCAGCCAAAATATTGTTCTGTAGCTGTAAACTCGTGATAAAATGACTCATTTCACACCAGCTACTACAGCTTTACAACTCTAAAATTGACTTCTTGCAATATTGCACACTATATACAAATATTTGTGATCACAAAGATTAATACATATGAAGTTTGTTTTATTGTTTCAGAAGGATGATATTTCTGAAAAGAGTTAATTTTTAAAAAAGCATTTAAAGGCTCAAAGGAAAATAATTTTCTGAGCAATATTTTCCCATACAGATACAATTATTACATTTATTATATCAAAGTCAGACTAACACCCACTACAAAGAAACACAGATAAATTAATGCTGGCAGGTTTTGGAAAATCCAATGGCAAGTTGCTTAGTTTACAGCAGGACATTAAGAACAGCTCACAGCTGGCTCTATGTAAGGCAACACGATCTGGGAACCCAACCTACAAGGTGTACAGCAGTGACAAAAAGCACTTCACAGAGGTGATTTCGATGCCTGGAACTTAATAGCTTGGTCTCAAATCCATTCTTGACAAGGCAGCGTTACCCCCACGCTCCGATTCTTCCCAGTGCTGCTGGTTTAAAGGGTACCTATGGATTCTGACAGAGCACACATCCAAGCTGCTTCCAGCCTTGGCCTGGCTCCACATGTTATACAGCAATGCCCCAGATCTAATGAATCCTGATGCAACCAGCTGCAGGGACATGCCAATACCCAAACATTCATGCTGAGCCTGAAAACAAGACTGGGTGTGAGAACTGTAGGGAGTTTAGCTCTAGGTTATTTTAAATACAGGAGAATTGCCTATTTCTGTCAAGAAACAGAACCAGAGTACAGTAGTTTGTGGTTTGTCTCACACTGCCATCTACTGAAAAAAAAAGCAAGCTACTCCTCTAGAAAACTGTTTTCCTTTTTGTGATTCTTCCCACTGCATCTCATAGCAAGATTACGTGTGAGTATACATGTGATATACACTAACCATTCTTCTTCTCAGCTGCAAAGAATCTGCAAAACCTTCTACTCTTCCATCTTACAACCATATAATGCTAGAAGTGTACAACATCAAGCCACTATTCAAGAGACACTAAATTAAAATCCTTGGCCTTGTGCAGTATCCAAGTGCCTTGATACCACCCAAGGAGAAAGTTTAAGAGTGTTGCGAGGGGTCTGTATAATTAGAACTGAACAACCTTGTCCTGATGGAATGATCACATGCTTATTCTTGCTTTCTGTGGAGCCTGTTTATTAATCCAAATCAAGCATAGGATAATATCATTTATTAGACAAACCTAAGAAACAGTGAAATGACAAACAACCAGTGAGGGGTATTTAAATATTCTTTAGCACATTCTTCAAATTTAGTGACCTTACAACAAACAAGTGGAATAAGCCACTGAAGAGAAATTTTTATTTCCTACTTACCCCCTTTTCTGTTGCACAAATATCTGTATTTCCATAAAGTGTTCCAAGACCAATTACTTTGCCGCCATTTGTCCGTATATCAATTTTATGGCTCTGAAAAGAGTTTAAAAAACATACAGTTAGGATAATTTGTTTTCTAGTTATTGTTATCTTGTTTTTCAAGTTGTACCACATTAACCACTGCAAACCTCAGCCCTGCAAGCAGAACCAGATTCTACAGTGTTTCACTGCCCACAAATTCTAATTAAAATTGCTTTGCATAAGGCAAATCTCAAGTTTTTAACAAATAAGCCAGGTTTCAAGTAAAAATCACTCTTTAGCCCTTATACCTTTCAGCTGTTGCTGCACACAACCAACAAGAGGAAAAAAAGAAGAGAAATACACACAAACCAACCTCAAAAAGCCAAAAAAAATACCACTAGGTCTTGAGAATAAGGTCTTGAGAATAAGGTCTTGAGAATAAGGTCTTGAGAATTTGCAAGAAGGGAAAAAACCCCTTTAAAAATCAGATTTAAATATCTAATTATATTCATAATATTATATTCACATGCAATTTCAACAAATCTCATTTCAAGAAGTCTACAGATCTCCACAGCAAAGTTTTTTGCTTAAGTTCACTAGCACAAACATTGGAATAACAGAATCTTAAAAAGTGTTCAGCAATTTTTATACTTAATGTTGAATAAGCTTACACACACACCCCTTTCCTTCATTTTCTCACACCACCACCTCCATTTTCAGATACATTAATTTCTGTTGCAAAGGATATTATTCCCATGGATTGTATTTACTTTAGGACACCATCCATTAAATTTGACAATCAAAACTATCAGAAATATTCAAGAAACTTAAATCATTAAACACCTTTCTGGATGAGGCATAAACTGCACTAACGAAATCTCATCAGAAGGCAAGAAGGTTAAGGACTTGTAAAAAATTAAATCAAGTTTCCAACATGGAAAACAGGGACATGCACTTCTCCAATACATTCCTGATGAAACTCCAAGAATCAGAAGTTTCACGGCGTTTCATAGGACAGAAAGAATTCTAGAGCAGGGTTTCTTCATCTTTGTGCTCAGGTCTTGCTTCCCCCTCTTCTTTTACAAGGTGTTCTCATAGTAAAATGGAACACCCCTAAGTTGAGACTACTGTAGTGCTTCAGACATTTTAGGGGATGGAAATAACTCCAACTGTTCAGTTACAGTTCTAAATAACTACAATAGATTGTTGTCTCCTTATACAGTAATGTAAGAAATTAAGTATTTTAAGCTGGCATCACAGCTCCTTTGAGGCAGTTACACCATGTTTGTAATCAGAATAATTGTTAAAAAGCAAATCCTCCAAATATAACTTGAGGAGAATATGGTAATTGCAAGACTAGAAGAACTAGTGTATAGCAAGGGCTCACCGGTATGGTCACTGATAATTCAGTAAAATAAAACCACAGCATATACACTAAGTCCCCCCATCCCAAATTATTGGAATATCCTCTTAAAAAAAAAAAATCCAGACTTTCAGAGGTAGGTATCTCTAGAGACACCTAACAGACAGAAGGATTTGCTGAGAGAAGAAACCAGTAATAATGGTCAAGCAGCCCTTTCACTAAGAGGGAATATTCCACCAGCTCAAAAAAGCACTAATTTGTCACAGGGCTTCTCTGAACAAGGGAGAAAGGTTTGAGTAAAGAAGAGGCAAAGGCTGTCAAGGCCTTAACAGGTGCCAAAGGAAAACCAGAAGAATTTGTTCAGAAGAAGGGAAGGACACTGGTGCACGACAAATCAGGCTCAGACATGGTGTGTAGTGAGGAATCATAGCAGGTCTTCTGCCAATGTGAGTGAGATGCCTGGAAATTCTTGTTATCACCAGCACAGTCAAGGAGTCAAAAGTAACTGAGGAACATGGAAACATAATTAGAGGGTCTCCCTGGTCCCATTGTCACAGCTAAGCTGATGAACTGTAATAGAAGCAGGAGAAAAAAAGAAGCAGCACTGCCTTCTCAGTAAAGAATTTGTGAATAATTCATACTCTGAAGAAGACCTAGATGCCATAACTGTATTTGGAATTACTGCTGCTGTCAGTTGACCTAGAGACTTGGAAGTGATAGGGTGAACTGGACTTTAGCCAATTAAAAAACAACCACCACCCAAAAAAACCAACAAGAGCAACAACAAATCAACCAAAAAAAAAAACCAAAACAAAAAACCTCAAGAAAATCAACCCTCAACAAATCTCACTGGCTGGGTAATGTCTACCACACCAAAACTGCCAGATAAAATCCATTAATAAGCCTCATACAGAAGCAACCTTTATGTTCAATTACTAGCATGCATGATTAAGGAAAGCAGATGTCAAATCTCTAGGTCGTTTGTAATGACACCATAGAATTTATAAAAAAAACCCAAACAGCATTTTTTCGTATTACAAGTTATATGAACAACTTCTTGCAAGTTAAAAAAATTAGCAGTTGTGAAGCTGCTTGCTGGTGTTCTTGAATAACCCCCACATGACCAGATTTTTTTCATTTAAAGTCATTCATTGATCAATGATATTTTTCTCTCTCCCATAAAGAAAGGGTCTCCTGCTTTGTCAGTTAATGAGGTTTGTTAATGACAGCCAAGCAACATTAAAACAGCTTTAATCCATCCAGGGGAGGGCACTATCACTTCAGTTTGCTCAGTAAAGCACATTCACTAAGGGGGAATCAGCTCTTAGGCTTCACAAAAGCATCCGGTCTATTAAGATTTTTAGCAGTTTTTGAAAAACCCTACAGGTTAAGACTTCTGCTTCTCACTAATAATTCTGCTTCTCTGATAATACAGAATATAATTTCTGAAGTTGTATTAGAAAAAATTAGTTCAGTCACCTCACAAGAACTACAGTACTTAAAAATAAGATTAGACTAAAACCCAACTCTTAATTTTTAAAATTCAAGATTTTTCACATCTTGGATTGTATTTCAGGCAAAGATTCACAGAAAATAAGTTAGCAGTCTTTCCTCAAAATCATCTTTTTCCATGACACCACAAAAAATTCTTGATGTGATGGCATGCCATGATTACTGTCATTATTGCTCACCAAAACCACCTTGTTTTCTCATATTATGCAGTTTCTCATGCACTGTTGTTGTCATTATTACACAGAGTAATGTTTAAACAAAACTTTAGACAGGCAATACAGAGTACTATAAACTTTTGTTAGATTTTAGGTACCTTTATAAGAGTAATATGGTCAATTACACAGAATCTGGAAGGTTCAAGGTGCCTATCGTTCTCTAAATGTAGACTAAACCTAGCTCGATTGTGTATTAAATCTCACCCTAAGCTCAGTTTTCCCTGTGTCTGCTATACAATTGTCCCTTACCACAATACAGAAAAATGTTGAAAAACTTCTCATGTCTCAAAAAATTTTAAAAGCCCTTCTTTTGAATTTATACCAATTCCTGCAGGTGCAATCCCAAACAATCAAGTGAATTTGATTCCAAATAGCACCTAAGTCAGATAAACTGAGATTAATTTTACAGCAGCTTATGTCAGCAAACTTGAAGTCTGAAGACTGGAAAAACAAGGTCATGCCTATGATATATACAGTATTTATCAGATATATTTCAGTCAGGTGTTTTGGACATGTAACGTGTAACTTCTGATTGAAAATTAACTTAAAGGGTTTGTCAGTAGCTCTGATATATCAATTATAAATAAACCCCAAAACACACAAAAAAGCAGCAGCATCCGGCAAAGTCATGACTGAGCAGGCATAACTACTAACACACTAGACAGGAAATCCCAATCCATCTTTTTCCTTTGAGGGGCAGGGAAGACAGGGATCAGGCTTACTGCTGCCACTGTTTCTGCTGGCTTTGGCTATCACAGACACATGGACTTCTGACTCCACATTATTCACTGTTATTGACTTTGTGCCATAATTGTATGCAATAATTAAAGGTGAGGTGCTGTACACACAGTAATACTATGAGTGTTGCAATGAGAAATACCATGGTATTTCTCATCTCAAGAGCTGGTATTTAAGTTTTGACACTATATCCCATCATACAATCCCTTTTCAAACAGTGGGGGAGGGTTCTTTGTACCTTTATTGACTGCAAGACACTAGTCCCCTTCTCTGTTTCTATTTTGCAGTTATCACATTCTATTTTCTGAATCTTCACGCAGCCAGTCCCTGACGTTTTGATATCCAAATCTAGAATTAAAAGAGTTTTATTAGCAACAGAATGAGAAAAGTCAGATATCTTTAACATAGTATTTGATCACATTATACAAAGAGCAAAAAAGGAAAAAGAACAGCTTCTTTGTTACTTAACCTGCTTGCTAAGTCTGGCCACGCACTTTGAACTGCATGAACAGCCACTATCAACTATGGACACTGAGAGTTCAGTAAGCCTTTGTATGAGGCATCCAGCCCCAGGGGAGAGCATTAAGAGGCAGCAGAATGAGTGTAACCTCGGGCAAGGAATCAGCAGGCTGTGTGTGATCCTTTAGCAAAGTCTCATCTTTTTTCAACTCCATCTCCATCTCCTAACCACCCTAGCCACCAATTCCATTAGAAATTCTACTTAGACACTTGGGCACCCTGACACGCATTTTGGGGTAGAAGGTTTGCAGGTGTCTGAGGCCACACGTAGAATAATAAGGTTCAACAGGACAAATACAAAGGCCTCGCTGCTCCACGAGCCAGCACCACAACCCCAAAACAGGTAGAGAAGTGTTGGGGTGCGTCATTCTTCCCAGCCTTATGGAAAGCCTGACATTCCCCTGGCATGATAAAGCATGTTTGCCCCTAGTCTGAGCCACTTCACCTTGCTACTTATTCACAGACTCCCACAAAGAAGCATCACTAGGTCTTGTAGATAACATGCGGAAGCAGCAAAAGCATTTTTCTGCCACTTGTCTCACTCTTGGTTTTTAAGGAATGGGAAGAGGTTTGAGAATGTACATTCTAGGGATTTTGTCTGTAGTAATAATAATTTATATTAATAATTTATATTAATGACCACCATAGTGACTGGCAAAAGGTAAAGGCAGGAGATGAAAAAAGTGATTTTGTTCTTATAAGGATAAAAGGCAGAAAGAAGAAAAAGAAAAACTGAACAGCAATCAGAAGTGTTTGCTGCAAGATGCAACTGAAGGAATAAGATACTGAGCCCCATTACTCCCTAAAGAAAAGGAGATTATCTGGGAAAGAAACCTTTATTTAAGCCCATGTCAAAGTCTTTCCTTCACTGCCACTGCCTGCTAAGGGTACCAGAAAGATGAAAAGAATAATCAAAGTGTGTGCATAACAAGCTTTGCCCCAAAGAGATTCCCAAGTCAGAGCCGTGACCCAGCAGAGCCGGAAGATCAACACTGTCACACTGCTGCCCAGGACAGGTGCTCCTGCAACCATAACAGTAAGCTAGCAGACCATGAAGATGAGAGAGTGAGAGCTCCAATTAACAACAAATGGAAGTTTTGTCACCTGGCAGACAGGGAGAATCCAAGAGACAGAGCTAAAACACAACATCCTTGCAGCAAGCACGCTACCTTATAGCTACAGTAAGCCAAGAGGTTAAATTTAGTGAAGGATGTAGAGACTGTGTCCACAGGTAACAATTCCTTAAGAGACTGGAAAGCAATGTTGGTTTTGAAATACAACTTGTCTTGCCCCAAACTGCTCAATTCACCCACTGGAAAACTGCACAGTCCTTGGGAGGATCTACAACCAAGAATTTTGCTATTTTGCTTTCTGAGAAGAGAGTGCCAAAAGCCGGTTTTCTTGCGTAAATCTTTGAATCCAATGAGCTTGATACCCTCCTGCTCTTATTGCTTCTGTCAAAAGGGATGAATAAAAGGTTTGAGAGCACTCAGTTTAGCCATGACACAAACTTACTAAGACTTTTACAAGAATAAGGTTAATAAAAAACCTTCTGATCCTGTAGAGCATATTATGGCCTATATATCATTTGAAAGGTGGGTTAGTAGTGTGATCCTAGCTGTATCAAAGATGGCTGCTAACAGAGGATCCAGAAGTCTGGAAATTCAAAAACATATTGTTAAGAAACACGAGGGACTTGTGGAAACACACTTTGTGCCTTAATCCTCTGCAGAGCAACAGCGCTTTTAGAGCCCTGAAAGAGAAAAAATTAGTGGACAAGGAATTGAGCCCCTCTGTCTCTTCCCCTCTGGCTTCCTGAACCAAGGATAAACATCTCCATAAAGAAGCAGGCTGAAAGCAGGATAATATTGCCAATGAAATTTTAACAAGAAGGAACAAGATGCAATCTGTTTCAGTGCCAAAACTCTAAAAATAGCCAGTTTGATTCCTCCCTAGCAAAGACCAGGGCTGAAGCCAACTTTAGCCACATAAACCACAAAGAATGCATGAAGATCTTTGTGGTGTAAAAGACTTGTATCAGAAATAAAGGTGTATAGTAAAAAGAAACACTTTGGTATCAGAATATAGGCAGGGGTACTCCAGCAACCCAGGTGTTAAGTTGCCTTAAGCTATAATACTTGAAAGAGACTGGATAATTATTTATTTTCAGATGACTCAGCAGCCCTAGACTACCAGAATTATCTCAAATTGTGGTTATGCAAGACCTCAGTTCAGTTTACTACTGAGTACTCACGCAGTCAATGTACAGTAACCAGAAATCAAAGAGCTGGTTTCAGGCTCAATTAACACATGCAAAACCAAATAAGCTTGATTAGACAGTAATTCCTTGACATCTGCCATCAGTGAAGGCTAAATGTATCAGAGAGGATTATCAGATCATGTACGATATTGAGATACTCCACAGAGCTCAAAACTAGGCACTAGGACAAACAGAAGATCTTTTGGTACTTGCCCTATTAAGCTGCTTACAAGCTGCCTTTGGTTTAAAACGCACACTTAAGCTCAGCATCTTCCACACATGCTCTTCAGGCTCTAAGGAGTTTTAGATAACTTGCAGCTTCCTGGATAAGCTCCAACCTAAATTGCGAAAGCTGTTATGAAATGCCCTAACTTCCAAAAGGAAGAAAACAAGAGCCCTATGAAGGCACTCACATCAACCTCTCAACTTCTTACAGCTCCGTGACTGATAGAGCTCAGACAAAATGGGCTTAGCAGAAGCTAACATCCTCCTCACGCATCCAAGGAAAGCCAGAGAAAAGCCAAAGTGTTTGCAGAGCAATAACGGTTCCTTTCTGGTTTGAGATGTGTTTTTACAAGGAATAAGATCTTTAGCTTATGCAATGATATTTTATGGATAATTCTTTTCTAAATAAACAAACAAAGCAACTCAAGCACAAGCTAATACTCTGAAGATCAAAAAAACAAATAGAGCTGAAAGGACACTTAAAAGTAGAACCTCATTGGCAAGCAAATATTCTACTTTACTGAGCAAAAACCCAGAAAAACCACAACCTTACATTTTTGTAAATATACCTCTAGATACGTCTGGATAGCAGCAAGAACAGACAATACTACCATCATGGTAATTATGGGGTGACAAAGAGCAACTTGTGGAAGGACATTATAATCCACAGATTGTCCAGGCAATCTGAACTGCAGGAGCTTACCACAAACCCAAGTGGAACACCTTAGAAACATACAGAAAAAGAAAGCTTGTTTCAAGAAGAAAACCCCTAAGACTGTCTGCAGTGTTGGCTGACATTCAGAATATAGTAAGAATCTCAAAGACAAGACAAAAGCTAAATTATTTTTTTCCATCAATCAGGATTCATTATTGTGACTTTTAGGAAGGTTCCCCACACTGAAACCGTTTATGGAGGTTGAGATTCTCCAGATCTTAACATAGTGAATTCCACCTCTTGAGAAAAACCAAGTCTGGAGTAACTCATAATAGTCACTCAGAGATCCTGGAGAAACTAAAATATTAAACAACTACAGTATCCAGACACACCTGGTCTCAGAGAATTGAAGGGTAAATGGGACACTGGGTTTGTTTGATTCTCAGCAATCATGGGATGGACTCTGTGAATGTGCTATAGACGAGTCAAGGTAATCTTTGTGCTTGCCAGGCAGGGGAGGAAAATATAATAAAAAGAAGAGCTGTAAGATTGGAACTGAAAATTCTTAGGTAAGAGTCAAGACTACAATACTCGTGGAGAAGACAGTCCTGCTACAGTTCAGTGATGGAGTCAATGAATATAGAGGTAACAGTTGATCTGTTTAGGAACATGAACTTGGATTTTCATATGTCTTTAACAATATCCTTAGTTACATGTTACCTTTCAGCTATAAGCTATACACCACCTTCAACACTATAAGAATTTGGAAATCAGCACAAATAGCAAGACTGAAAAATTTTATCAGTGACACCAAGTTATTCAGACTACTTAAAAACTCACTGACAAATTGCAGGAAGACCATGGAATACCACATACTCAAATGATAAAATAGAAGGAAATTAAATCATTGGACTCTGCCAAGAGTCTACCAGGAAGCTTTCACCCTGAAACTGTTTCCATGTGTAAATGGACACTCCAAAGAGAGCTCCACTGAGGGGCTGAGCTGTATCAGACTCTGAAAATCCCCTGATGAAAATAGTTGACCCCTAAGAGAATGCTTAGATGAAATATCATTTACATTTGTTCTGTTCTTACCCTGATCATCTATTTATGACCAGAGACAGGACTGGACCCATGGTAGGAATCAGTACAGCCATTCTGACAGAGTAAGGCCCATTGAGGGCAGGAAGGGTGAGATGCCCCTGATTTTAGTTACAGAATATTTCTGCATATATTAGTTGCTAAGAAACAAAACAGACCCTAAGTTTTGACAACCATATTTAAGAAACAGCCCTCCAGTTATAAGCAGTATTTAAAAAAAAAAAAGTAAATTGTAGGGATGAGTAATACTGGAAAAAGTGAGAATGATCTTATGTCAAACCCATAGGACTTCTCCATTTTGAATTAGATACAGTTCAGGTCCTTCTAAATGAAAACAAGGGGGAAAAAGCATGCCGCAGAATTGTCCTTGAGACATAAGGTGGGGAAAAAAGTAAGGTTAGATAAAAGGTGCAGAATATCTTTGCTGTACGCAACATCATGTTCTACAACAGTCACAGATTACATGTATGAAGAGTAAGTAGGATGGGATTATTGATCATTTCTCGTATCACAACTGCAGCAGGGCATCAGATGAAATGAAACAGCAATCTTGAATAAGTTTAAGCAAAACAAGAAACCAGGTGCATGATACATCAAAAAGTTTTTTCAGCATGGTGAAACACTCTGCACTGTACAGGAAATTGGCCAAACGCAGAGCAAAAAACCAAAAACACATTAATGACTCAACACAAATCTCCGAGCCTGTACTCCCTAAACTTCAAGCCAATGTCAGAATTTCAGTTCATCAGAGATGTTTATTGATTTCAGCCACTACAGCTACTCTCCCAAACTGTAGGTTCCATTTAAGAAGCCCTGCACAGATCTTAGCCTTGTGTTCAAAAAGATAACGCAACGTTTGTACTAGACAATGGAGCTCTTCTTGCTATTTTATCTGTATGGTTACCTTCCAGCCTGTTTTTGACCCTGTGAATAGCCACTCAGCATAACAAACACGAATGGAGCTGGTGGGTGCCACAACCCTCGTGGGCACAGCACATGCTAGGGATGTTCTCTCGGCGCCTTTCCTGGAGCAGAAGCTGCCAGAGCAACAAATGGCAGCGCGCGTTGTAAAGACCATTCCCCAGCAGAAGTTTTGGCACAAACCACTGCTGGCAAAAAGGTCAGCAACAAATCACGTACCCGAACACCCAGGAAGGCAAGAAACACAGAAGCAAAATAGGATGTTTTGAACTAGCGAGGGCACGATGCCGTTCCCCAACACCGGCTTCCAGGCCAAGCAGCAGCGCCAGCGCAGCCCCCGGTGACATCCCCCCGACCCGTGCGCCACCCCCGCACCCACCGAACTTCACCGGCGTCCGGACGTCCACAGTGGCCTTGCTGTCCACGCCGTCCGCCACGATGGCCACCTGCCCCAGCGCCTCGTCGTGCTCCACCCGCACCGGGTCCCGCTCCCGCCCGCG